>JXTB01000433.1:371512-383609 GCA_002914805.1 Parasponia andersonii
TATTTCGAAACTCACATAACATAAGATCCGATACCGATTTCTAACAAATATCATACCTATCGGAAATTTCTAACTAAAAGAATTTCACTCACATTTAGAAATCAATATATTTCTTTTACTCTATTTAGTAGTATTTCGTAAAAAAAAAGAATAAATAAAAATATATAGATAATTATTCTAGCTACAAGAATAAGAAAGAGGAGAGAGACATTTCTTAAGTGGAAGTTCATTTTAGGAGAGTTGTACCAACTTTTGACTTGTGTCTTCCTTGCTTCATACAATAGTAGTTTATAATGTTTCACCTTTGGAGAGATAAAAGTGAGATATTTTACAATAAAAAATTTTGATTTATTTTGGATATGAGCTTTTATTAGCTCTGTTTCTCTGCGTGGTAACTCTTTTTTATGTAGATTTTGTCTTCAAAAGTTTTTTTTTTTTTTTTTTTTTTAATGTTTGTTGGATTGGTCATTGTTTCTAATTGGCATGGAATCCGAAAATGGTAATAGTTTCTGGTTTATTTTTCATTGGAGACCTTGCACATTAAGAATTGGCCTTCTTAATTCATTCCTGAAAATAACCATGCCAGTCTTTAGGTCTAAATAACTTTGTGCTGACATATTTGAATTGTGAAAGTTTTCAGCAAAGTATTTCAGTCTTTAGTTACGATTGAAAGAGTAATATACAACCACAGAATTAATAAGTATTTCAAGTGAGTATACAATGGCTGCAACAAACACTGACATTAACCTTTTGAATCAAAGTAGCCAAAATCGGAGACCCCACAAGTCGCGTCATTTTGATGAAAGCTCGCAAAGTTCTAGACTCTAAAATTTAATCTTAGCTCTGTAACAATTAGCTCATATAGTTTGATATACAAAATGAGATAGATTTTGCAGTTAAAAAGTAGACACAAATGAGATAGATTTTGCAGTTAAAAAATAGACACAAATGAGACGTATTTTGGATTTGTATAGGGATAGTAGACAATAATGTGCATTTTATTAAAGTTTAGTCGTCTACTTATTCTTCCATTTAATTTATCAGGTCCTTATTTCGCCTCGATGGTTATGTCACGACGTTCTTCGAGCCTATATGGATGGATAGACTCCGGGAACCATGACATATTTGCTTATTTTGGACATAAACATAATTTCATTTATTTCTACACGAAAAGGAACGGTTAATTCCACAAAACATCAAAAAATAAGTCTTTATCTGCACGTTTAATTCTGAATTATGAGTTGTATGATCAAAATCCATAACTTAAGTTGGATACATTGACATTTCAGCTTTGAAAGGCAATTGATGGAGTTTGATATCTCCGGGGGCGGAGCCAGGAAGATCATTCAGTGGGGGCACAAACATGCTATGCTGCTGGTTAATTTTTTGAGTAATTAAGTAATTAATGTATGGTAATATCTCTAATTGATCACAATTTACAACATAAACACTAATTTGTGTGTTTGGTCTACCATGTTTAAAAATGAAATCAACATATACCATGAAATACTCAAAAACTTTACCTGAATCCTCACTCTAGAGCCTAAATAGGCGAATCGCCGCCAATTTGGGACATTCATCGAACATGTGGTGGGCAGAAACCCACATCAACTCACCAAAAAAGGGACAAAAAAAAAAAAAGGGACTTCGGCGCCTCACTTTACCAGGCTTGCCTACTGCCAACCAAACCGACAATATCACCCAAGAAATTGCATGACCAAAATATATACAACTATCTAAAACACTAAAAAACTGAAACAATATGAACAGTCTAAGAGGCACCCAGTTGAGATTTCTCACCGTATTTGAAGTCAAACTCCCTAAACTTCCATTAGAGACTGTACTTCAATCCCAATCCGTACTTGCAATGAACAAACCCAGGCCTCACAAAGGTAGGACACTCTCTTCGAATTGAACACCTTGGCAAAACTCCTCTTCTCCAATTTCCTCGGCCTCTGTCCCCTCACTCCCCCAAATTTGTAGCTCATGAACCATGAAAACAGCACGTCGACTGGGTGTACTTTCCCTTTTTGTCTTTTCTAAGCACATTGTGGAGCAATAATGTTAGCTCAATATAGGGGCCGTAGGCACAGTTTTGGTAGATTTTCAGGAGGGACACACAATTGTTTTGGCTATTTTAGTGGGGCACAATTTTTTTTCTTGTAAATTTTTTTTTTCCCAAAATGGGGGCTCCGCTCCTGGATATCTCCATATCGAAGATACTCTGAACAAGTGCTTTAGGTACTAGCTCAAACTAGTATATAATAAAGCTTGATGACGTGCTTTTTCTTAATTTGCTGCTTTACTCCTTTACTTTATTGTTTTTAATAATTTATTTGTTCTTGTAGCTTATGATCTGTTTTTTTCTTGTTGTATGGTTATTGTTATTATTATTACTACTATTGTTATTATTAGTTTGCTTTTGAGCTTGGCAGTGAGGTGAGTCTTGACAAGAGCAATTTGGTGTTTTTAATCTATTTTGTTGGAATATTTTTTATAGACTAACATAATCATCAACAACTCGTTAAGACGTCATAATTAAAATATATAATAAACAACCGTATAATTACGTACTAATTATGTATAATATTACTAATTCAATCATAATGTGATTGAAATTTACTTACTAACTAGCAAGAACCCCTTAAACTCTCTCACTTATAATGTCTTAATTAGCTTATTGGGTTATGACTCATTTTCCAACTATATTTTGTTTATATAGATACTTGGTGTCTAATGTGGTGTGTGATGGCCAACTGAGGGTAACTCAGTTGGTATCAAGCTTGAGGTATGTGTGTATATGAATTTGAGAAGTTTAGGGGTTCAAAGTTTGGTAGAATGTGTATGTGTTATTTTTCTTTAAATTTGTAGTAAGTGGTGGTCATTAGTTAAGTGCCATTCTTTTTTTTTTTTTTAATAAATGTGGTGTGTGATGAAAATAAGAAGAAAACGAAGAGGAGAGGAGAGCTCATAAGCCCTCTTTGTAACAACCCGGTTTTTTAAGACCGACATTTACGCATGTTCATAACTTATTTTTTTTTAAAGTCATAAACTTGGGCTATGAAAATTCATGACATTTTTTTTCATTTATATAATCCTCTAAAGATAGTTAACCAATTATTCTAAAAGTCATATTAAGAAATTTAGACAAACCATTAAAGAAAATATTATATATTTTTTTTCTAAGGTTTAAATAATGTGTAACTAAGAAGGCTTCCAAGTGAGGAGGGGGTCACAAGCAGACTTTTTAAATCCTTAATTTTCCTTAGATAGGTTTAAGTCTTTTTGACAAAGCTCATTTAATCTTATATTTATTCAAATCAAAATATTAGATGCTAAAAAAATATTTATTTAAGAATGTTTGATTATTGAAAATATGCTTCAAAATAGTATATGATATTCTATAAATGGATATTTAAATAAAATTGGTCATATTGTATATAGCAAAATAATTACTTAATCTTAGAGGCATAATTAATCTTAAATTTAACATTTTATATGTAAATATATCATCTCGATATTAATTTAAGGAAACATAAGGCTTAATTTTATATATTTAAGCAAACTATCTTGTTTAAAGTGAAGAAAACATATACAGAATTTATTGTGGAGGTATCCTAAAGCCTGTGCCTTTCATTCATCTCCACCTCAATTCTAATTAACCCATCATTTAAAACAAAGGTTGCTTACTTTTGATACTTACAACATAGACATTTATACTACATGAACTTTCGCTCAATAAGTACAATTCGACTTACAAAACATTTCATACGAATAGAATTTTACGAAAGTTCATTTTTTTGTATTTTTATGTTATCTTTTAGCTTATATTTTATGAAGTAATCTTTTATTACATATGTTATCTTAAAATTTTTTATCTTTCTTATAGGCCCTTGTATACGTACCTAGTGCACACTTATCGATTTAGAATCAAGGGAGCGACCCTACTGAAACACCAACAGTTATAAATTTAACATATTTTCTTCGGGAATCCTTACCTAGTAGAAGTCGTTCTTATATTCCTTTAGGAATCCTTACCTAATGGAGGTTGATACGACACTTTTATATTCTTATCTTTTTCTTAGTCTCCTCTTTAATATAAATAGTTGTATTATATTTCAAACGAAATTTTATATTTCATATTCTTGATACTCCTTTTAATTGAAGTATATTTATCAAGTTATGAACAGTATTGTAAAGTAAATTTACCTCATTTTATTATCATAGGAGGCATATATTTTCATAGGCACATATACAAGCCAAACAAATATCTCTTGTATAGGCAAAATATCACATTTAATCATCTCAAATACTTTTATTTCAAACAGAATATACTTTTAAAATTATCCATGTTATAGGTGAGATTATACTTACCTTAAGTCCTTAGAAAATGTTCTTCCTACTTGCAGTGAAATACCACACACTTAACCTTTTTGCAATCACGTGCCTTTTCTTTATCCTTTTTATTTATTATTCATACATCAACATTCATTATATATGTCAACATATGCTATCATTGGTCATATGAAACCTATTTTACGTATTTGAAAATATTCACAACATAAATCCTAAAATAATGTTTCACATTAAAATTGTAGAATTTTGGTACGTAATATATACTTAAAAAATTCCACATTATAGTACATAATTATATTAATTCTAAAAATTTACACGAATCCATTTGAAATAAAAATAAATCTAAGGATTAAGGTTTATAATTTAGAAGCAATAATTATCATCATTTTTTTTCCAATCTATAATTTATAACAAAATTGTTAAAGTTACGACTAAACGAAAATCGTTGAATTTTTAGAAATGTTTTATAAATCAAACAAACTCAAAATCTTAAAAGCACAATATTAACATATTATAACCTATGTACAACATTTAGAAATTCTAAAATAGAATATTTTATAGCACTTTAATCACTTGTAATTATACCTTAGAATTTATTTCAGCATTTTGAAATATTGAAATATTGTATATTCTAAAAATCATAATTAATTTTATAGACATCAAAAAATTATGAAACTTTCCAGAAATGATCTTAACATACATATGAACTTGTATTTAAAATTTCAATTAAAAATAAAAATATTTACTCTTTGAAATCGTAGAATTAATTATATAAAATCTGTTTCACATCTTTTCTTAGTTAATAGTTAACTTGTATCAAATGATTTTCGTAAAACTATGAGAGTAGGGTATACAAATGAAACTTTTCAAAAATTAAGCACACATATAAAAATAATTTACAAAATAATTTCAGACCTTGATAAGATTTCTAACTTTATTTATCATAGAATGATTTTGAATTTAAGTACAATAAAACATACAAATCTTGAAAGACTAAGAGTTCTAAGAATTATTATTTTTTTCTTGAAACTTAAAAAACTCTAAGAAGAATCTCTTAAAATCGTAATGGATGAATAGAAACTTTGAAAAAGGGATAGAAGAAAACAATTGAAGGAACTTAATTGTATTTACAAAAGAATACCCTATTTATAGGTTAATTACGTATATAAAATATAATTAAAATTTAATTCAAAAAAATATTAATAATAGTCACCATTTACCTAACTTTTTTTTTAATTTGTTATCTTTTCATCATGCAATTAAATTAATTTTATTAACCTAACTATATATCATCCACTTAAAAAAATAATACATTATCTTATCATATTTATATTTAATATTCATAAAATCTACATAATGGATATACCATTCAAATAAATAATGTATGATTACATAACTTACCTAATTTTTGTTTTTTTTCTAATGTAATTAATAAATTTCTTTTATTTTAATGATGATAATATATAGATAAAATATATTAATGGTCTTTTATATCATTTTCCATTCTTATAAGTGAATTGATAAATATATATGCACATTATTAAAATATATTAATGGCTACATCATCAATTCTTCTTTTACTCTCTCTCTCTCTCTATATATATATATATATATATATATATATATATATTTTACTTGTGATTTTTTAACGTATTATTTGGGCTTGAAATACTTATTTCAACTTGGGCTCTCCTATTATCTATTGGGCCAGGATAAATGATATTGAGCTAAAAGATTAAATGCCAATGATAATTACAAATAAGAATACTAATAATTTTAAATTTGAATTTTCATATTACCTATTGGGCCAAATTATATGATTATTGAAATCAAACAATTTAGGACTCAATAGTAAACATAATTAACTAAGTCCACTTTTTATTAACAACGGTAATCATATATATTGTGAAATAATTTATATTTGAAATTAGGCACATAGTTCAACTTGGCTTTCTTGTGTGTATCTCACTGCAACATATTTAGGAAATTCATTAGTGTAAAATTACTCAATTTTACTTGTATTTTTTTAACTTATTATATATATATATATATTACTTGTGATTTTTTAACTTATTATTTGGGCTTAAAATACTTATTTTAACTTGGGCCCTCTCCTATTACCTATTGGGCTAGAATAAATGATATTGGGCTAAAAGATTAAAACCCAATGATAATTACAAATAAGAATACTATAATTTTAAATTTAGACTTTTCTATTACCTATTAGGCCAAGATAAATGATTATTGAAATCAAACAATTTAGGACTCAATAGTAAACATAATTAACTAAGTCCACTTTTTATTAACAACGATAGTCATATATATTGTGAAATAATTTATATTTGAAATTAGGCATATTGTTCAACTTAGCTTTCTTGTGTGTATCTCACTGCAACATATTCGGGAAATTTATTAATGTATAACTACTCAATTTCTACTATCAAAGAAATTAAATATACATAATATAGGGCACTAATCCAGTAGGTATTTTTTTTTTACCTATGCATAAGTATCAATTTGACCAATGAAAATTTAACATGCACATTTTTTTATTGTAAAAAGTAAGAGAGAGAAAGAGCATTAATGATGCACGTCTTTTCATGCACTTCATTATAGTAATTGGATTACCACTAGATGATGATCCAACGGTTAAAAAAAAAAAACCTACCTATAAGTAAAAAAAAAAAAGCCTATTGGATTGGCAATCAATAAAATTTTAGACAAAAATATGATTCATGATAAATTCATTCTTCAAGAGAATACACTAATATTAAAAGATCATGATAATTAATAATTATTAAATTAATTTTACAAATCTAGGATTTCTCGAAGTTTACACTCTTGCACCCATGTCTTTTTTGATTTTATAGGATTGAGTGAGAGAAGATGGCAAATGCGAATTAAATGAAAAGTTTATGAGGTAATATCTACTTACTTTAATATTTATATACTCAAATTCCAGTGATAATTATTTATGCTTTGCTTATAGTTGAACGAGCTATATGTTTTGATTCATTGATTTGCTGATCAAACATGCTTATTATTTTCAACAATTAGTATCAAGTAGTTTTTGGTTCTCAATTTTTTTAGCCATTTATTTTCAGAACTTTTGATGATTTTTCTTGGGTTTATACACCATTTTTGCAAAATCGGATTTGGCTCCAAGAAATGATATATTAAGCTTGATAATGTTGAATGTAAGCCATAGGTGTTGACTTAGTTGAGTTTTATGCATTTACGTGGCCATTTTTGAACTATTTTTCAAATCTTGAATGTGGCTAAAAATGGTTTCAATTTTTCAAAACTTTTCAAGCAACTTGAACTAAATAAATGCCATAAATAGAAAGAAAATAAAATTTGGAGCAAAACTCCTATGAAATTGTCGAAAACGGAGCACCGAAGGCCAAATTCTGGTGGATCAAGTTACTCAGGTCCGAATTAGATCGAACGAACTTGGTTGGAGGTTTGGAATGATCCCAAACAAAGTGTTATTTTGCCTCTGCAGAGGTGAAAATGACATTTTTTTAATGTAAAAATGGTGTCGTCAGCCGAAAAAAAAATGACATATCGTTTGGGTGGGAAAAAAATACCCCAACAATGCCAAAACTAAAATTTTAAGCAAGGCCCAGTATCTTTAGCGAAGAAGTTATGTCTAGGATGGAGAAAATCGAAATAACTATTAGGACCTTTATGGTTATGTTCATGATATTAGAGACTTAAACTAATTGTTATACACGAAGCGGTTTTACAGGAACTAGTAAAAAAAAAACTCACGAATCCATGTATGTGATTGAATGACTTTGCTTAACAGGGCAGTATATGCGGCGGGGTTATGAAATAAAATTCTATTAAAAAAATGAAAATATTTATTACATAAAAAATGTTTTTCGTAAATAGAAAACTACATTACTAGTAGGTAAAGAAAAATTTAAGGAAAAATTTAGTTAAAACATTTGTGCCTAAACATCCAGATAAAATCTAAATATAAAAGATAAGCTAGCTAATGAAATAAGGATAAACTAAAAAAAAAAAAAATTTGGAGGTTTGGAAATTTTACAATTTAAATCTTGAAATTTGGACTCTACAAAATAATACTATGAGATTAAGAATTTCTAAAAAAAAAAAAATACTCTGAGTTGACTTTTTGAATAATTTTAACAGGTAAAAGACAATAATATTCTTAAAATTAAGTAAAATTTTAATGACTAATGTAGATTTAATGAAGGATATTATTATTTTTTTATTATTAAAATTGGTAAAAAAGTCAGTCTAAATATTAATTTTCAGAAATTCTTAATCTCATAATATTAAATTGCGGAGTCTAAAGGTTTAAATTACACAATTCTCAATTTCATAGTATTTTTTTTTGCAGTTCACCATCGTGATAAGAAAAAATCTATTAAAACTTGAAACTAATTGTAATTGTATATGAACAAATATTTAACATATTCTATAAATTAGAGGGCTAATTACATTAATAGCACACAAATTACACTAGTTGTACTATTTTGACTATTGAATTTTCAACTTATATTAGTAGAATACCTTGAATTACGTAATTATTATAACAATGACCCTTTTGTAATACACTTTCAAATTTTTACGAAAATGAGACTTTCAAATTTTTACGAAAATGAGTCATGTACAAAGTATATAAGTTGGTAATGAATTTTTTAACTTACCAACTAGACCATCATAAATTATTCAATTATTGAAACAATGGTCATTTTGGCATAAGTAATTAATATTTCAATGGAAGTATGTTATGCTTAAAGCATACAGTTTAGTAATTATAGTCAAGAAAAATATTCATCTTCAAAATTCGGATAATACTCAATCATACACTTTCTACATAACTATTTTTTTTTTAAAATAGTTTTTTATAAATGAGTTATTATTATAACAAGTACATATTCATAACATAAGTTGAAAGTTTAAGAGGCAAAATACTACAATATATACAAGTAAGGGACTATTAATATAATTAAGACTAAATTAGATACATATGCTATGGTTAATGCAATTTGCAAAGTCCTGAATTGCAGTAAATGAAATTGCATCCCTAACTCGCATCACGCGGTGCAAGATAAGTTGGTTGGTTTCCACGATTAAGCAGAGGTTTTGCATACTCCTACTTTAACCTAATCAGAGAAACTTCTGTATTGATCTGAGTAAATTTTGTCAACCCTATGCGTTTGTAATTCAATAATCTCATTCGTTCTAGTGAAATATTCCATCGACTATTTTTTTGATGGAATATTTTGGACTTTTAAGGGTAGATATGAGATAGATTAAAGAGTAGCCAACATAAGAAGCATAATCAATTACTCTACGATACATTTACTCAAAAGAATCGAGGCAAAGAGCAGTGAAAATCTTTTCAATCAAAGAAAGTTTAAGCGCCTTATTTGTAGAAGTGTTGCTTCTAATCCATCCTAATTGGAGTACGTAAATATGTGTGACATCACTACAATAATTTGGATTTTCTTTTTAATCATAATTATTTATTGAGATGTGTCTCACAGAATAGTTGTCAAGACCCAAATCCTGAGCCAATAGCAGAAAGAAAATTTCACAATGAAAATTCAAAAATTGTTCTTGAAAAATTTATAAAAATTCTCATAGTTTATGTTCACTATTAGACATAGATTATTAATAAAATTTATTTAAATAAACCAAGTATCATCATCAGTTGTCTCATAATCTAGCACACCAATTATATAAATCAAGTACGTGTAACGACCCCTTAAATATTATATACAAGCATAGATAAATAACAAAGTTATTTTACATAGTTATCAATTATCTTCGGGATAATTATCTTCTCACTATTTTACTCATGACTCTCCAAAGTCACACCGAACATTATCTAAGAGGGAAAAAGTATAGGATGAGCATTCACATATTTAGTAGGTATTCAATTACCTTTTGGTTGGATGCAATTTCTCAAATCTGTATGGTTAGTTCCTTTTAACCTATTGATAGATCAAGTTTTTAAATTATTTGTATCTAGAATAATCACATATTCAAAATTATATCCAAAACCATATCATTGTACGTATTATACATCAACAGATAAATAAGTGAACTCTCTTTCTCCCATCACGGCCTTGTAATACCTCTATAGCAGAGGTACCTAGCTTCCTGATACTACCCGTAGGTGTATTAGAAAAAAAAACTTGTACAAAAGCTTAGGTCTCTCACTTAGTGCTGCAGTAACTCACCAGCGATCTAAAAATACCGCAATGCTATACTAGAACTCAAGTGTATGATCCTATAGTATGTATAACATGTAATAGTATACAACAACCATGCATCCAATATTCAAATCATACTTTTAAAAATCTAACTTAGTATTATTCTGGGATTTACTGTACATGGGCAGCACACTACTGTTATACCCCATAATCACAATATATATATATATAAATCCATACAGTCCAATCCTAACATAATCCAATAATTTTCAACAATTTCATAAGTCATCATAAAATTACGATTTTTTATAAATAAATTTTAATACAATTAAAATAAAAAAAGATATAAAATCAGGTAATTAAATCTCTACCTCAATATGATAATAATACCAAGCTAATAACGCTCGAATAATCCCCGTTGGTTACCCAAGTGCTTGAATGACAATTTCTGGTTCTCGATAAGTCCACTTGAAAAGGTGACTTTTCCACCGGAGTTTCAAATGCAAAAACAGAGTTTACCACTAAATTCAAAGTATCTAAAAATAGTAGATTAGATATATACTTTGTCAAAAATGAGTCTCGGAGTAGGGCCGACCTGTGACATGCAAAACGGTGCAATTTTGAGCCACAAAATTTTACTTTTCGTTCCACGATGAAACATAGTGGTATTTTATATCAAAATTCATATTACGACCTTACTGAGTCCAATTCGAAATCAGAACTCAGTTTCGAGGTTCCTAACTTTAGTTATGCTAAAAAATCCGAGAATTACATCAATACCACTTTTTATAATTCTTTTAAAAAATGTCCTCTTTTTCTAATTACTATTTACTGTACTTATAATTACCATTTTTACTTCTACTAATCATAATTATTCATATTTTTTAACCCTCTTTCACTTCATATATTTAGCTCGGGTAAATAAAATACTTAACCAAAATAATTATGTAAATATCACTTTTTACAAAGTTGGTAAAAACGATAAAAGTGATGAAAATCTTACCGGAGATGAATTTCAACGAGCAATCACTTGGAGGTGGTCGGCGGCGATGAGAAAAGACCATACTCACCAATGGTGACAAAAAATGGCGTCGGACGGCGCACTGGTGGCCGAAAAACCGAGCTGCAAGCGTGATTTCGGCGGCTCGCTATGGCATCGTCTAGCAGCCAAACAAGTCGGGACTAGTGGCAATAGCTTCATCGGCTGGTGGTCTTTCACACGGGCTAGCACATGGATAGAGCTGGGTAGTAGTGACACGGCGGCGGAGTTGACCAAACTGGGCAATTTTTTCTCTCTTCTCAAGCCTCTCTATCTTGAGAATTGAGAAATTTCAGAGGTTTTTATGCAAAATCCAAATAGTGTAGCACCCTAATAATTAATTAAAATATTTTTTTTATTTTAATCCAAAAATAAAAAATTACAAATTTGTTATTCCTCTTAAAATGTTCAAAATACCTTTAAAACTTTTCAGATTTTACAATAGTGAGATGTTAAACGTGTGCTGTCACACGCAGGATGTATATGTCACACCTTTTGTAACATG
>JXTB01000434.1:11717-89102 GCA_002914805.1 Parasponia andersonii
AATAATTAAATAATTTAGAACTGTAAAAGAAATACTGCGAATAGGGTACGTCAGTTAGCAGTAAGTAAACAATGAAAGAAAGTGATAAAATTATGATTTTTATTATAATCACTACTACAGAAAATGTTTTCACATTACTTATAGGGCAATATGGTAGAGAACTACGTCACTTTATAAGTGGTAGTCCCACGTCATACTACATCACTTTAAAAGTGACGTAGTATTCTGGCTTACCATATCACTTATATAAAAAGTGACGTGGTATACTAGTTTACCACGCCACATGTATAAAAAGCAATGTAATAAGTCATAAGTTATTAATTATTAGGGTCCTACTATGTTGCTTTTTGGGGATACCATGTCACTCTTCTAGAAAGCAACGTGGTATATGTCATCTTCCTCCCCTTGCATGCTCGGCTCGTGTAAGTTCCACATCTGGGAGTCAAACTCTAAATCATCGACTTCATGATCTATTACCCAAACCCTTACTGTGTCACTTTGCTCCTCACTCGCCTCTCTTTTCGTGCCCCAACACTGTCGATGATGGGGTAGAACTTACAATCATGCCACTTTTAAATGATGTGACATGAGAGTTCAACTACGTCACTTTTTTTAGAAAACAACGTCGTCCAAGTGACGTCGTTGGTCCCTTTTTCAGTAGTGAATAGTTTTTATTTTAAAAACATTATATTTTAATAATAAATTATGTCACCTTAAATATTTTTTCAACCAGTTGCTGAGAGTTTCAAGGAACATTACTTTATTAAGCAGAGTAGATAGCCGAGTGTATAGTTTGAGGCCAATTGTGTATGTCATTAATTATTTTTTAAAAACAAAATCTCTTTTTTATATAGTAAGTTTAATCTTTTTTCTAGAATAAGATGGTTGAGATTCAGAACACTCAGTCTCAAGTATCTTCCCAAACTAGTTCGAGCTCATACGAATAAGGTTCTCAATACACGTTGTTGATTTAGGAGAGATGTTGGACTTAAGTTGAGTAAATCAAATTCCAGTACTAGATCTGCCCCACCAAACTTTCCACCACCCATACATGAGGATGTCTAGTGATATATACAAGAGAGCTAGTAAGACATGACGACAACCCAACAATAAAAGATGGTCACTCACAAGATGATCGCTCAACAATAATGATCATTAGAGGATCAGGCGGCACAGATAACACATATGCAGAGGATTTTATCATCTCTAGTACTAGATGTCAACATGTCTAGCCATGTTCCTATCCATTCAAGGTCTACTTTGACATCGTTTGGCATGATACTCCCACCTCTACCATTGCTACCTTGTTTTAGCCCTCTTCCACCACTTCAACTAACTCGTTAAGAAGATGAGAGTGAAGAAATCGAGGACAAAGACTTAGGATTGTAGACTTCTTTTTAGTTTTGGATAACTCTATTTAATATTAATATAATTTAAAATATTACTTTATTTATTTTTTTAGTAATTACTACTTTATTTGGTTTACTTAATGTAATTTTTATTTATTTAAATTTAAATTATTTTTTATCATAAAAAATGATTTTTTTTGAAAAAATAAATATTTAAAATAATTGATTACTAAAAAAACAAAATTCCATACAAAGCAATAAGTGTTGCTATTGCTTTAGGTCATTTATTTAATTAATTATTTAATAAAAATAAAAATTCACTCTAAACCAGTGACAATTATCACTGCTATAAATAAACATATATCGGATACAATTTCAAAATTCCTTATTCATTAAAACACTTATTAGTTTTAATTTCATTAGAGAAATACTCATCAAAGTTTAAGAAAATTTTAGCTATCTTTTTTAGAACTTGTTAAGAAGTCATAAACTTTGATAAATTGAGTTTAACTAAAATATTTAGTTCAATATCTAAAATATGTTACATAAAATCACCTATTATCTTAAATAATAATAAAATTATTCTCATACATCTATTTATTAATCTTGACTAAATAACTGAACAAGGAAAGAAGGATAATAAAGTATGAATACCCACCAGGGATTTAAAGTATAACTATTTGTACAAGCTATGTAGCTCATTTGACCACCAAGATTACAATCTTAATTAGACATACACTTAAAAGTGGGAGAAGTAAGGGGAGTGAACATTCATATGCTTAGTAGAAATTCAATTACCTTTTTGAATGGATGCAATTTTACCAAATTTGCATAGTTAATATCTTTTCCAAAATCCATTTATAAACTAAGCTTATAAAACAATTGGTATCCAAAATAATTACGTATTCAATACAAAAATCAAATCCAATTTCGCATTATTCTGGAATTTAATGTAATATGGGAAGTAAACCGCTATTTTATCCCATAATTATAGTATAAAAATATGTAAAATAATCTACACAATCTAATCCCAATATAATCCAACAATTTTTAACAATTTGTCAAACTGTCATGAAATCTCGATTTTTCATAAATAAGTTTTAACGCAATTATAAATCAAAATAAATATAAAATTAGGTAATTGAAACTTTACCTCAATATAGTAATAATACCAAGCCAATGACACTCGAAGAAACTCTTGTTGGTCACTTGGGTGTTCGAATGGTCGTTTTTTGATTCTAGTAAATCCACTTGAAAAAGTGACTTTTTCTCCGGAACCTTAAATAGAGAAATGGAGGTCACCACTAAATTCAGAGTACCCAAAAATACAAGATTAGATATATATATATATATATATATATATCTTGTCAAAAACAGATCCCAACGTAAGACCGATTGTGGCACGCAAAACAGTACAATTTTTATGGCACAAAATTCTAATTTTCGTGCTACTATGAAACAGACATATTTTATATCAAAATTCATGTCTTAACCTCATTGAGTCCGAATTTGAAGTCAGACCTCAGTTTTGAGGTCTCGAGCATAAGTTACACTCAAAAATCCGAGAATTACAGAAATGCCACCTTCCAAAGGAATTTAGAAAAATATCATTTTTGTTGATTATTTGCAAAAATATCATTTTTCTGAAATCTTTAGAAAATATTATTATTGTAGAATTATTTTAGAAAATATCACATTCGAAAATAATCTGAAAAAGTATCAACTTCACTGATTAATTGTTAAAATCTTAGTTTTTTAATAATATTGCGGAAAGGAACAGTTTTCTAATATCAGCTCAATGCCCAAATCTGAATAGTAACAGATTCTAGTCCAACACTATTTAGTTTTGTAAAAATATCACTTTCTATTCTAAATTAGAAAAATATCACATTTTTCTATTTAAAAATTACTACACCATGGAATACCGTTCTTTACTTCTAGCAACTGTAATTATTCATGATTTAAACCTTTTTTCTCTCATATATTTACCTCGGGTAAAATAATTATCTAACCAAAAGTTTACGAAAATATGACTTTTTACATAGTTGGTAAAAATGATAAAGGTGGTAAAAACTTATTGGAGATGAATGTTGACGTCGAAACGAGGCGAAATTGGTGGTGTTAGCTTCGTCTTCGATAAGACACGGGTTAGTGTGTAATTGGAGTTGGGCAGCGGTGACAGTGCGACAGAGTTCCAACAGAAACTTGCATTTTGGTAGATTTCGGGGAACTTGCATGAGGAAGAAGGGAAAATGGAGGTCCTTTTAAGTAATTTTCTAACACTGTAGCATCTGAATATTAAATTCAGATATTTTGCTTATTTTATTCCGGAAATTTGAAATTACAACATTGTCATTACTTTAAAAATCGTCTCTTTTTTCTTTTACTTTAATTGGATTTTACAATCTTCATTTGTATCCTTTAATTTAATATGATGTAACGTCAATTCATTAGCTTCAAATTTGAGAAAAATTAGATTCCACTAATATTTACATTATGCATACGGGCAGAGAGTTAAAATTGCCATTCATTCAATAGATGGACGAAATATTAACAATGTCATATACTCAAGGAGAAGAGCTAATGTCACGATCCAAAACCCGAGCTAGTGACAGAAGGGGAATTTCACAAAGATGCGAAATTCTTTGATTTATTTGAAAAGTGTCAAAAGTTTTAGTTTTATAAAATGGTCCATTTAAATAAAATAACTAGAATTTTATCCCGTGAACCACTTTCACAGGTCATATATACCATTAAATATAGATCGAATAATTATTTAAAAATGTGAAATCAAATATAAGTCCAAGCATCATCATTATCCACATCAAAAATCAAATACCAAAATGGCACACATAAGTTCACAGACAAAGATAGAATGTAGTAATCTTGGTTCAATGCTAAACAAAACTCAAACAATCCAAACACCATGATATCACACTCTAAGCATTACTTAGATAACGAACTACAGTCAAGATGACCTCTTACTCCTCTTGATCACCAAGGTCGTACTGGACACTACCTGAGGAAGAAGGTAGGGGGGTGAGCATAAAATGCCCAGTAGGAAAAACAATTACTTCGGTCGAAAACATTTTAGTGATGGAGAATTCCTACATGGTTAGTTTAGTCCAAAACATACATGTATATATATATATATATAATCCAAACCGGAAATCCATATACATATAAAGTAGTATAATCAAAATCATTCAATTTATATGCACATGACACAAATCAACCCATACCCATGAGTTCTCATCCTCTCATTTGTGGAAACCCAGGATGATGGCACTAAGTATACTTAACAGCATGTCTGACACCTAAGCTCATACCCGGAGGGGACACCATTGTATCGCCTACTAAACCTGAAGGGGCAACCGAATTGCCTACACCTACTAAATGGGGAGGTAATTAGAAGTAACAAAATCCCGCACGGGTTTATAGACTCTACACTGACAGTAGAGCACGCAGTGCCATATTGTAAACTCATGATGCTAACACGGTGCTCATGTATGATCCTATGATACGTGCAATACAAAACTGAAGTGTGAAAATAATCATGCTCGGGTTTTTCAATAAAATCAACATACTTGGTTTTATAGGAAAAACGAGCAGCATAACGGCCCTATTTTTAATATACCCAAAATAACCTGTACTCAGAAAATTTCCAGAGCAATACAATATGTATACATCATACAATCAATTCCCATCACATTTGTTCTTATATGTTGCAGAAAATAAAATTTTATTCAAAAACGATATAAAACAGAGGTAATTGAATCCATACCTCGCTCAAATTATGATACCATGCTATTAAATCCTCAAGGTGTTATTGACAATCACCCAGAGGGTTGGGGACCAATTCCAAGCCCTCGGTCGTCCTCTTGAGAAAAACTAACTTCTCAACGAAACTTCAATTCTATAAACATACCTCTTCACTGAATTTTTAACACCTAAAATATCTAGGTTAGACATATAAGTTGTCCAATTCGGGTCTGGGCCCATACCGGACTGGTGGCATGCAAAACGAGGCAAATCTCAACCATCTGATCTCGATTTCTGTGTCGGTCACCAAACGTAGGCAATATATATGTATATATATAAAACTTTCCCATTTTCCAAGTACTATCCAAAAATGACAACAAAAATACAATCCAACCGCCGGATCAAAAAGTCAAACTTAAACTCAAAATTCCAAAAAGGGCAACTTTTGATTCGGGCATTATGAGGCTAAGATATATATATTTTGAGCTTCCTCTCGACGAGATGAATCCAACGGGTCTGGTTTGAGGTCAAACAGAGGCCGGAATCGTGACTGGCGACCAAAAATCCGAAATGCCCATTTCGTCTTCTCCGATAATGGTGGNGAGCGAGCGGACGATGCCCGAGAGGCGAGCTGTAACGTTGGTCCTCCTTCGGCCAAGGGAGATTCGAGAGAGAGAGAGAGAGAGAGAGAGAGAGAGAGAGAGAGAGAGAGAGAGAGAGAAATGACAGGGCACGTGGCTCTGTTTTATGGGATAGTGTAATTTTTTAAAAATTGTACACGAGTCCCCAAATTTTCAAATCTCTATCAATTCTGTCCCCAAAAAAATTACAATTTAGTCCTTCTGCACAAAATTTTTGCAATTTAATCCTCCCATTATTATATTTGAAAAATTGGTAAAATATCCAAATTACCCTCCCAAAATCCGGGTTTTTACAGCTGAAACACTATCTTTTTTTTGCTCTCATATCTTATTATTTAAAATATGAACTCTATTAAAATATTTAGGGATTATATCATTGGCGGTTCTCGACCATTACCTTAAATATTAATCAAGTCTCTAACCTTTTTTTGTAGCTTTTAGATCCTTAACTTTACGTATTCGTATTACTTTAGTCCGTTTTTTACTTTTTCATCCCATTCAGTCATTATTTAATAGTTTTAATATCACTTGGGTCCTCAACCTTTACACAATATATTACTTAGGTCTTTATTCTTTATTTTGTAACTTTAAACTTTCATTTTTGTAACACTTAGTTCCTTTTGAGTTAATTTTGAGTTAAAAATCCAACTCTAATCAAATTATACTAAATAAAATTAATGAAAACTACCAATGAAAAGTTTAATACCAATATGGTATTTTTCAAAAAAAAAAAGATAATCTAAACAACAATATTATTTTTAGCAAATTCTTACTGCAATAATATTATATGATTTAATTATGAATTTTTTTTTACTAATGGAGGTAAATTTCATTTTCTCTATTTCCATAAACTCATCAACCCGTCTTTTTATACTTAAAACTCATAAATAATAAAAGAAGTTTAAAGCTACTTAAATAATAAGTAGACATTAGTTTATAGAAAATCAAGTGTTTTGATAATGATACTAGCTAGTAACACAAAAATTAGTATTTATCATGAATAGATGTCGATCGAGTACATACATGGATATAATAAGAGAAAAAATGTACTATTTAATGATACATTTTTTGTTAATGGTTGTGAAATTTATTTTCTGTAATTTTATGAACTCATAATCATTTAAAAATAGGTAAAAGCCTCTCAACTGATAAATGGATATTAGTTTATACAAAAATTATGAGTTTTGATATGTATAATCTTGGTATGTATTTCAATTGGTATCTAACTGAGTCATTTTTAGTGTTACTTCTGAATTTGGTAATTTTTATTAATTTATTTAGTACAATTTGATTAAAGTTAGATTTTAACTCAAAATTAACTTAAATGGACTAAAATATTACGAAAATGAGAGTCTGAGAAGTCAAAAGTTATAAAATAAAAAATAAAGACCTAAATGATATATTGTATAAAGGCTGAGGGTCCAAATAATATTAAAATTATTAAATAATAGCTGAATTAGATAGAAAAGTAAAAAAAGGATTAAAGTAATATGTACATATATAAGATTAGAGATCTAAAAACTACAAAAAAAAAAAAAAAAAAAAAAATTGGGATTTGATTAATACTCCAGTAAAAGATTAAGAACAATAAGTGATATAAACCCAAATATTTAATACATTAATTGACAATATTTTTTGTTGTAGTCCATCAAGCAGGATCCAAGAAGGTGAGAAATAGAATGTGACTAGCAATCCTATAATTAGAGTGACGACGTAAATCCTACAACTAATAAAAATCAGTGCATAATTGTTTGTCTAGTAATTAAAGAGTTTTTGTTAAAATAAATGGTATAATTAAATGACAGTGGGTGTTAAAAAAATGACAAGGGACGGTAACAATATTAACAGGTACTGACTAAAAGTAAATGTTAATATAAAATACAACATAAAGAATCCCAAAGCCGAAACAACATGAAGAGATTAAAATGGAAACAATCAAAATAATTAACAAACCAAAGACATAGAAAGAGTAATATATAGAGTGCAAGGGTGGGTCGATGTTAATATATTACTCAGGACCCCGAAATCCGTCACTGTCTATTCGTCTCCTCGCAGGCAATTTATTGGTAGGTGCCTTATTATTCAATTTTGCTCCGTTTGATTTCGATTTCGTAGGAAATTTTTATGTATAATTAGTTTTGGAGTTGACTTTTTGATCGGATCGTAGATTATAAAACTAATGTCATTTTTGAAATATATGTATGAAATAGTGAAAAACGAGATATATATTGGTAATCTTTTAGAATGGGCACGAAAAACGAAATTTGACAACTTAGATTGTCTTATTTTGAGTGTCAGAAGTCGTATTTCGATCCGAGTCCAAATCAGTCAAGTTACATTTCTAACTTAGCTATTAAGGTCCATTTCGTGCTTTGAAGCTCCATTGGAAAACCGAACTTTTGAAATAAGTGATCGAGAGTTTAAAAATGACCTTCGACCCTCTGAACGGCCACCAAATGATGTCAAACGCTCTCTATAGCACTACAATACTATATGGTCACTCGTTTGATATAAGAATTCGATTACTTGATTCTAAATTTAGTTTATTCATGAATTTACATATTTTAAATAAATATAGAATTTCGTGAAATATTTTGTAAAAATAGTGTTTATACCTGATTTAAGTTGATTTGAGATTTAAATTACTTGGAAGACACATCACATTGGTTGGTATATCGTATATATCGTGTAAAACTATATTCGGTAGGAAATTAGATTTTTTGGATTTGATTAAAAACGGTCGTTACGCTTCCAAAATTTTAGAAAATCCAAAATGATTGAGAACTAAATATCGTTTGATTAAAGAATTTTGCATGATTATCTTATAATTTGGTAGAAAATGGTGCATATTCTTATTCTGTCATTCATATAATATTTGCATGCATTCACGCTCTTATGCGGCCATCGGACTTATAGTACCCCATGTTAGGTGCTCAAACTTACAATGGCCTTTAAAGGAGGATCAGACTTACGAGTGACCCTTTAGGATACTTTAGTCATCACATGATTGTATACATAATTATATGTTGACTTGAATAGATATGTACAATTTTAATATGAGTTGTACAATAGTTTAGAATGTTTGAATTTTTGAACAATAATTTCACTTAGATTTGGTGAATCATTTTGAATGGATTATTAATCATGCAAGACAT
Organism: Parasponia andersonii; assembly: GCA_002914805.1. Lineage (NCBI taxonomy): Eukaryota > Viridiplantae > Streptophyta > Magnoliopsida > Rosales > Cannabaceae > Trema > Trema andersonii. The sequence continues at coordinate 20,625 of JXTB01000434.1, forward strand.
TTAAATTGAATATATTTTTTAATTATTAAAAAATTTGTCATTGATACTATATAATAAAAACTTAAATATTATTATTCTTCTTCTATCCTCATTCATTAACTCACTCACTCCAAACCCCACTTCCTCATCTTTTCTCTCCGATTTGCATATTCTCTCGTTCCTTCTCATTTCTCACTAACATATATATATATATATGGGCACCAATCCTGTAGGTATTTTTTTTTTTACCTATGCATAGGTATCAATTTGTCCAATGAAAATTTAGCATGCATATTTTTTTTTTGTAAAAAATAAGAGAGAGAAAGAGCATTAATGATGCACGTCTTTTCATGCACTTCATTATAGCCATTGGATCACTATTAGATGGTAATCCAACAGCTAAAAAAAATACCTATCTGTTGGTATTATTTTATAATTGCTACGCAAGTGCACGCGCCGAATAAGTAATATAGTAATAAGTTGAGTATCGTTTCCACAGAGATTGATTAACAAAATTAGTTGGATAAAACTAACTTTAAATAAGCTGAATTAAGAAATTATAAGAATTGACAGATGCAAAATAAAAAATATAAATTCCAAGCATAAAATAATATGACCTAAACAAGAGATTGTAAATGGATAGATATATTAAGCTGGGATGATTGAATCCTCCTTGGTTACAAATCTGGGTACAATTGCTGCAGCAATGCTTATAGAAAAATTCACTCCAGTAACAGAAAATTCCATTAGTACATAATAATCTTCCGAATATATTATGTTTAAAGTTTTTTAAATCAGATTTAACATATTCCTATGCCGATCCAGTTCTAAATACTTCCTTTATAGCATCGATTTTCAATGGGTTATACATGGTAACGACATATTCCTATATCATTACTATGTATCAGTCAAGTTAGATCCAACTAAAATTTAACCTTTTTAAAATTAATCCTAGTTTGTTTATCCTAAATATTGGTGGCCAAACAATAATAAGAATTAATGATGAAGCTCACTTGAGTGAATAAGAAGAAATTACCATAAACACTTAAAACAACATTTAATCCTTCATTATAACCTTAGATTCATCAATATCCCAGCTAAGAAAAACTTAGCTCATGTTCTGGGGTTCAAAAATCAGCAAACCAAAGTAATCCATAGATTACAGAAAGTTCAAGATAAGGAAAAAAAAATTAAATACAAAGAAGATTTAAGAAGGTATGGAAAAATCTAGCTGGATAATGGTAAATCGAGCTCCCTGCTGCTAGTACTTCCTCTCTTTCGTCTTCTCTTCTCTGTACTCTCTTTCTCTCTTTTCTTTTCTTTTCTATTTTTTCTCTCTAGTCAACCATCCTCTTCTTCTTCCTACAGTACATTTTTCCTTTTATATCAGAGTAGGTAAGGTACCCTAACACACGTGTCAGCCAAATATGAAGTGAGGACCACTTTTGCTTCATTTTTCCTTAGCTGGTATTTAATATTAGCTGTCAGCACCAGCTATGCGTAAAAGATGCCAGCTGGAAAAAGAATTCTGATGTTCAGTATTGCTCCAGCGCGTTGCTCCAGCAAAGTTACTTCCAGCTTTTACTTAAGTTCAGCATTCCTTCAAAGATGTGGTCATTTAAATTTATCAGAATTCAAGTCCTAATTTCAGCATTTCTACTAGAAATAAAAAGAAAATAAAATAGATATTGACTATATTGAATTGTAATCATCGGAAACACCACAGACAAAAATAAAATAAAGAAAAATATTTAAACTAGACAATTTGATCTTTTTAAACAGTTATCCCAAGACTCAAAAACATACCAAATAACTCTATTTTTATAGAGTTATCACTATCCATAGGTAAAGAAAAAAAATACCTGTTGGATTGGCAACCTATATATATATATATATATTCATAAAAATACTAACATATATATTCATATACATATATGTGAAATCCCATAAAAATTGTAAGAGCAAATTGGTCTTTTGACCCAAAAAAAAAAAATGAATTTGGACAGATTTTGGTCTAGGTTCATTTGGGCAAAAATGTAAGAAAAGTTTGAAAATTGAGGTCAAAATATAATTATTCAAGGGTATTTTTGAGAAGATTTTTAGAAAACTGGGTCCAAGTGCAAATAAGCAAAACAGTGTCCAATTAACCAGAAGTTGACACGTGGCACTACAGTTATGAAAATTACCAATAAATCCCCACATTTTCCCATTCTTTTTCGATTTGGTTCCCGGAGCAAACATAACACCCGATTTCCGACGAAGCTCCGTTGAGCCATCTCCGGTCATCGTTGCCTTGCGCCACTGACCGGCGTTGACGCCCAGCTGCCGAACGAAGCTTCTGCTGCCAGAACCAGCCCCGTCGGAGCCGCCGATTGCCGGAAAAACATATAAAACGCCGCTGCTTCTTTTCCTCGCCGGAGCCGATTCCGGCCACCATTCGCCATGAAACTGGTCGCCGTGGACTCGTCTCCTCAAGGGCAATCTGATGGTAGGTACCTCGTGTCTCGATTTTGCTCTGTTTGATTTTAATTTCGTTAGACAGTTTTGTGTGTAATTAGTTTTGAAATTGAGTTTTCGATCAGACCGTTAGATTTTAAAACTGATATCATTTTTGGAATCTAAGTTGAAAATGGTGAAAAATGAGATATTGATTGACTATGTTTTGAAACGGGCCCAAAAAACGAAATCGGACAGCTCTGATTTGCCTCGATTTGCGTATCGTGGGGCCCGCATCCAAATTTGACAAATTATATGTCTAACCTAGGGTTTTTGGGTGCTCTGAATTCAGTGGTAAAGTCTGTTGCATGATTTGAAGCTCTGTTTGAAAATCAAGTTTTCAAACCAAGGAACTAAAGTTTCGAAAACGACGTTCGCTCTTCCAAATGACACCCAAGCGACGCCAAACTTTCTCCATAACCTTGTAACGCTAGTTGGATGCTCAATAGAAGTAAGGATTCGATTACTTGATTCAAAAAAATCAATTTAATTTATAAATTTTATATATTTTCAATAAATATAGAATTTTGTGAAATAATTTATAAAAATAGTGTTTATATCAATTTTTGACTTGATTTAAGATATGAACTGTTTGAGAGACACGTCACACTGGTTGGCGTGTCATATATACTCTTTTAGATTGATTTCTGCAGGAAATTGGATTTTTAGATTTTGATAGAAAATAGTTGTTGTAATACCGAAATTTTTGGAAAATCCAAAATAGTTTGAGAACTCAGTTTTGAGGACTGTAAGTGATTTGAATAAAGAATACTACGTGGTTATTTTGAGATTTTGTGGAAATGGTGCATATCTTTATTTTGTCAATTATAAAATATTTGCATACATTCACACACTTACGATGCCCTACATTGGGTGATCGGACTTACGATGTCCTACATCGAGTGATCGGACATACGATGCTCTACATTGGGTGTTCGGATTTATGATACCCTAAATTGGGTGACCGAACTTACGATGCCCTACATCGGGTGATTGGACATACGATGCCCTACATTAGGTGATCGGACTTACGATGCCTTGCATTGGGTGATCGGATATACGATGCCGTACATCGGGTGATCGGATTTACGGCACCTCTTTAGGTGACTCGGACTTACGAGTGATCCATTAGGATACTTTGGACATCATGATTGCATACAAGGATATATGTTTGCTTGAATGGATATGTACTGGTTTTGATGGATATTACAATGGTTTGAAATGTTTGACCATTGGACTATGATTTCTGCTTGAGTTTTGTGAACTGTTTTGAATGGAATACTGACCATGCAGAATCTTCAACATGAGTATATTTTATATATATGTAAGAACTTGTAATTGATTCTCTACTGGGCATTAGCTCACCCCTTACTTCCCTTCAGGTGGCACTCAGTGTAATTTGAATCAGAAGAGATAAATCGAGGCATTTGCAGAACAACTAGTTATTTATAATTCGGTAAATTCCTACGAAACTTGTGAAATATTTAAATTTCAGTAGGAATTTAGTTTTCATTAAACTTTATAATTAGAATATGAAATCTGGATATAGTTTGTATTACTTATGTCTGAGTTTGAGTGTGAGATGATTTGTGATGTACGACTATTAAAAACAATTGTTTAGTTTACAGTCTATGTTAAATGAGTGACGCATAACTGTGGGATTTTATTTTCATTTAAATATTTTGTTGAGGCCAATTTTGAAAGGTTAGAGTCCCCGGGACAAAATTTTGAATGAATTGAGTCTTTTTATTTAGTTCTTTTTGGTATTTCTAATTTATGAAATACTCATTCTGCTATTGACCTCGGCCTCGGGTCGTGACACACACATATATATATATATATATATATATATATATATATATATATATATGGGCACTAATCCAGTAGGTATTTCTTTTTTTTACCTATGTAAAGGTATCAATTTTGTCAATGAAAATTTAGCATGCACATTTTTTTTATTGTAAAAAGTAAGAGAGAGAAAGAGCATTAATGATGCTCGTCTTTTCATGCACTTCATTATAGCCATTGAATCACCATTAGGTGGTGATCGAACGACTATAAAAAAAAATACCTACCCATAGATAAAGAAAAAAAAATACCTATTGGATTGGCAACCTATATATATATTCATAAAATTCAATGGGAGAGCATTATTAACAAGCGTAAATGACGCATTCCCATGAACGTTATATATTTATTTTTTGAAAAAATAAAACATAAACAAACAAAACAAAGAGCAATATAAAATACTACATAAAGAATCCCAAAGCCGAAACAACATGAAGAGATTAAAATGGAAACAATCAAAATAATTAACAAACCAAATACATAGAAAGAGTAATATATAGAGTGCAAGAGTGGGTCGATGTTAACATATTACTCAGGACATATCAAGCCGTAGACGTGGCCAGCCCCACACTTGCCGAAAAGAGTTTCTAATACGGTGTCTTCGGCGAGATCAATTCTGCTAAGTAAGCCCGAGGTTATATCTTTCAAGGTTTTGCAAAGGCAGGCTGGAACTTTGATGCCAACCGGAGTTAGATCCTCGATGACTTTGCAGCAACGAGTCTTCTTGAATGCGTAATTCAAGTACAAATCTTTAATGCCCTTATGGCCCTTCAGCAAGTCCATATTTGACAAGTCATTACCCTGCAACAAGCTATTCAACAATTCCAAGTTGTTCAACAAGTCGGTATTCGACAAGTCCGTACCCGGCAACGAGTTTCTCAACAAGTCCGCATTCAACAAGTCGCTATTGCATGCTAACAGCTCATCCAGGTCGATGCCGGCTGTAGGACACTTCTTGGCCTCGTAGTGGAAGTACTCGTTTCCGGTGCAGTGGGAGCTAACCATGCTGAAAAAGACTAGGTTGAGGAAGAGGAGAAAGGCAATGGAGACTTGAGCCTTAGAAGCCATTTTTTTTTCCTTTCTCAAAATAAGACTAATTAAGGGCTCAACAGTAGTGCTTTTAGCTCGGTGTGGCTAATGAGGATTATTCAATCTGATGGATAAGTATCGAGTTGGGTACTGGTGCTTTTTATAGATATCTCAAGATTATTTTATTAAGAGATGGCCTTTAGAGTCATCCTTAATGCAATAATTAAATCAAGATAATGATCTGTTCATATCAAGGAAATCACACAAAATCATGAGAGTATGATAACAATGAAACTCTCCATCCACTGCTTCAATCGTGGCCGTGACAGCTAGCTTGCTACCGTAATAGTAATAGCGTGATCTGGTTTCTAATTCTCTTGCATATAGCTAGTGCTTAATATATTCTTTGCCCAAATGGGACTAAAAGTGTATTTGTGCGTCTTCGTCGTGCCCTCCATTCACGAAGAACAGGTCTACAAGTCTCAGAAAGAGTCTTCCACTGATCACCTGTCATCTAACACATTATAAAATTATTCGTTCCATACTAATTGTCTTAATTAATTCTTATTATAACAGAATTGCCAAGCATGAACAGACTGATCAAACTAAATGACTGATATGTATTTAACCTATACTAGGTAGTTAATCTTATTTAGAAGAAGCCGCAGATAATTAAGACATGGAAAAAAAATTTACAATGTCCTTTGTACCAAAAAACATTCTATGTTAATCTTTTCTTTTAAACAAATTAATTGCCGCTTTTTTTTTTTCTTTCCTAAAGTAGTTGGTTATTAAATTTGATCTATGGTGAAAAATAATTTTGATAAATGTCAACACATGTGTTAATGTATTTTGATATAAGACGAGTTCTTGCCAGTTTTATGACCAAATAAAATATGAACCCAAAAGTGTAAAACAACTGATTTTATAAGGGTATTTTGGTCTTTAGACTATAATTTTTCAACAAAACAAAATTCAAACTCGGATTAAAGAGTAAAGTTTTCAAAATAGGGAGTTAATTGCAATTATAAAGGATGAAATTGACAGAAAACTTGAAAAGCGTAGACTTATGTGCAATTTTTAAAAAATTGCACAGCCCATTAATGCCCAGACATGTGGCGGCTCTCTCTTTCTCTCCTCTCTTCTTCTCTCTCCTCCATGGATTTCTCTTTGTGCAAAACACGGCCAAAACACCGAAAAATCGGCCAATCTACCTCGACAATCCTCCCTTGAGTTTCGAGCGTCGCCGCCACTGTCAGCCAAACCGACCGCAAAGGTTGATGACCCCTGAGGCCAGAGCCCTGTCACTTGAAAGTCCCTCCACACCCGACAATTGCCGAAAAATGTAGCTGATTATTTTCTATCGCTGACGTCAATTCCGATAACGGCAGTACCCAAAATCAGTTGCCATCGATTCGTCTTCTCATGGGAAATCCACTGGTAGGTGCCTTGTTACTCGATTTTGCCTCACTTGATTTTGATCTCATGGGAAAGTTTTGTGTATAATTAGTTTTAAAGTTGACTTTTTTATCGGACCATAGATTGTAAAACTAATGTTATTTTGGGAATGTACATAGGAAATAGTGAAAATAAGATATATATATATATATATATATATATATATATATATATATAGACTATGTTTCGTGATGTGCACGAGAAACGAAATTTGACGGCCTAGATTTGTCTCATTTATGTGCCACAATGTCGGATTTCGGGTTAGTTTCGACTCTNGATCGAGAGTTCGAAAATGACTCTCGACCTTCTAAACGACCACTAAATGATGTCAAATGTTCTCTTTAGTACTGTAGCACTATCTAGTCACTCAATTGATACAGAGATTCAATTCTTGATTCTAAATTTGGTTTAATCATGAATTTACATATTTTAAATAAATATGGAATTTCGTGAAATATTTTGTAAAAATGGTATTTATACATATTTTAAGTTGTTTTGAGATTTAAACTACTTGGGAAGCACGTCACATGGATTGTCGTGTCATATATACTGTTTAAAACTATTTTTTGTAGGAAATTAAATTTTTAGGTTTTGATTAAAAACAGTCGTTACGCTACTGAAATTTCAGAAAATCTAAAATGATTAAGAACTAAATGTTGTTTGATTAAAGAACTTTGCATGATTATGTTATGATTTGGTAGAAAATGGTGCATATTCCTATTCTATCATTCATATGATATTTGCATATATTTCACACTTTTATGCAGCCGTCGGATTTACGGTACCCATATTAGGTGCTTGGACTTACGGTGCCTTTATAGGTGGCTCAGATTTATGAGTAGCCCACTATGATACTTTTGATATCACATGATTGTATGCATAATTATATATTGATTTGAATAGATATGTATTGTTTTGATATAATGTTTTACAATGGTTTGGAACGTTTGAACCCTTGGATAATGATTTCATATTTAGTGAATCGTTTTGAATGGATTATTAATCATGCAAGACCTTTAAGGTGAGTATATTTATTAATTATAAAAAAAACTTATCATTGATATTGTATAATAAAAACTCAAATATTCTTCTTCTTCTTTTATACTCTTATTCATTTACTCACTTTCTCCAAACCCCACTCCCTCTCATCTTCTCTCCGATTTGCACTCTCTCATTCTCTCTCGTTTCTCACTAATATATATACATATATATTCATATATATATATATATATATCTATTTTTTTTTCTTTTATGTATTTATGTAAATATTTTATTATAAATATTAATTTTTTTATTTTCTTAATTAATTATTACTCAGGTTTGTATTATTTTAGATTTCAAGTTTTTTCTTCATTAGAGAGGTAAGTTTTTCTAAATTCTAATGTAGTTTAATTGATTTTTAAAATATAAAGATTAAGTGTTTTAGATATTTATATGAATATGTAGACTTTGTGTTATAATTTTGTGGAGCATTTATTGATTTGAAGTTGAATATACTTTTTTGTGAAATATATGTTTTAGTTTATGAAATTTATTAATAATTTTATTTTAGAGTACGGAATACATTTGTTTAAGAGTGTTAGTTTAATTTTTGACTTTGATTTTGAGGTTTATTTTTTCGTAATTTTGTCGGATTGATTTTGATTCTTGTGTGCATAACTTTATTGTTTATCTTTTAAAAGTAATGATTTAAGATTTAATTTATATTAATTAAAATAATGGTAATTTTTTTTAGATCTGTGACATCTATAACGACAATATTTGTCATGGCTAGAAGTATTAATTTAAATATTTTTTAAAAAAATGTATCTATAACGATAACATTTTGTTGTCGTTATTATAGGTCATCTATAGTGACAACAAAATATGTCATCGCTATAGGGGGTTTATACTGACTGGCCTATAACGACGACTACATTACAGCGACTTTGTCATCGTTATAAGTCTATAACGACGATAATCTGATCTATGGCAATGACAAAAATCGTCACTATAAATCCGTTTTCTTGTAGTGTTATGATTAAATTTTTTATTCATTCACATTACTAAAGTTGAGAAGAACTTTAAGTATGATCGAAACGTGATTTTGACGAAATTTGAGCAACCCTTAATTATAAGTTAAGAAATAAATTTTTAGATACCCTTGTCTTTAAAAACATTTAGAGCAAAGTGCCACCTCTTTCCACTTTCTCTCTCATGAAATGGTAAATATATCACTTGATAAGAGTAGTAAAGTTTTTTGAAACCATGATAAATAAATAATATACCAGTTTTTAATAGTGGTAAATAAATAATTTATTAAAAGTATAATAATAAATATATTATTTAATATTAGTGATAAATTTTTTTAAAATCATAATAAATAAATTATATACTAATTTATAATAATAGTAAATAAGTAATTTATTACGGTAAATAATAAACTCAAATAATTTCAATTAAAAAAGGGATATATTTGTTCGTAAAATTGAAAAAAGATACTATTAAACTCGTACTAGGGTGTTTTTGTATAAGCCCGACAAAATATCACACACTATGTGCACGCGAATCGACCTCTAGACTTTTTCTACCCCAATTTTTTGTGCTTTGCTGTCGTCCCGAATTCTATTCATTTGGAATGAAATTTGTCCTTCCATTAGAGAGAGAGATATATATATATATATATATATATATATATATATATATATATAACTTGATGGAAATACTCAGATGTGAATAATTTTATAATTTTTCGATTAAAAGAATATATTAGTGAAATATTGAAGTTTATAGCACGATTATTACAAGCCAGTGAACATTAGTGCTTACTTATCCCTCCAATGATCAAAATTATAAACACCAATCGTGCAAACTGAAGTTCAACAACAAAAATACATTAATGTTTATCTGTTTGGACGTCGTACTCTTTACTTCTAATTAAACGTCAGTTCCTAATTATAAAACGTCCGTAAAATACATTAATGTCTTCATAATATTTTTTTGTAGTATTGCGTGTGTTAGTGACAAGTAATAGACGTATCTTATATCCATTCCCTTGGATCTTTTTTTTCTTTTTGAAAAATTAGTTTAGGTAATGGAATAGATCACAAACTGTATGTGTTGTTGCTATTTGTTCGTAATGAAAAAGATGGTAATTGAAGTAAACTAATACTATTGAAATCAACTACTTCGATCAAAGAAATTATTGATGAAATATTAAAGTTTGTAGCGTGATTATTATAAGCCAACAAACAATATGTGGTCTCACACACAAGTAGGTTGCATATATTGAAATAACTACACCCATTTATTAATACATAAAAAAGAAATACAAAACAAATTAACACTCCAATAATAACAATGTAAAAAATACAATAAGGAGAATCCCAAAGCCCAAACAACATGATCATGATGAGATTTTTGCAGGTGCAAAAATAATAAAGTGCAACGGCAAAAGTTTTGCAGACGTAGGTCCACGTCAGCAATATTTGTCTACAATTTCTCGCCTGCAAAAGTCATTTTTTATACTTTGGCACAACAGTAAAATTCGTCTGCAAAAGAAGCTGGAAAATGCATCGGTTAAAAAAAAAAAAAAAAAAAAAGAGGACTTTTTCCGGCGTGCTTACTTTTTCAGATGCAAAAACACATCAACAAAGGGTTTTGTTATTTTAAAACCAAGAACTTTTTCTAGACATGTTAACATCTCTGCAAAACATTCTTAAACCATTTTGAACTATATATTATTTCTAATAATTGTTTGTGAATATCTGAAATTCAATAAAATAAATGATAAAATTTATATCACATTATGAATATTTTCTAAACATTCATATATTGTCTAAGTAAAGGAAAAAAAAAAAAAACCATTACACTAGAAATTGTTTAAAATTACGAAAATAAAAAACATAATACCTTAACAGTAGAAGTAGAAGGATCCTAGCTAGATGAAGATGCTGGAGGCTGAAAGTTAAAGTTTGGAATATGCTCATTCAACACTTGTAGTAGGAGTGTTGCGATCGTCTTTTGACTTTTCTCTTGCTCCTTACTCTGCTTTGCTATCTGGTGCTGAAGAGTGGCGATGGTCTCAGCTTGCTGTCTAGCTAGAGTAGAACCATTGCTACTGCTAGGTGCTCTACTCTAGTCCCTCTAATTGCCTTAAGCCTAGGCAATGCAGCTTTCCCTTCTTGTAGCAAGAGTGGATACCACGTACAATGTCAACTATCTGATCATCAGTTAAAGCAATGGGCGCAGAAACAGAACCAATAGAACCAACTGATTCACTAACACTATTTGCTGTCTGAGTGGGCTGAGATGCACGCATCTTGATCATCTTATCCTCTAGTATTGTAAAATAACAAAATAAAGTCAAAACAATGTAGATAAATTACTGTATTTATGAAAATAATTTGTAAAACTCATTAAACAAACATTGCCCATGACACAAAATCAAAAAGCAGAACAATCCTACATATCACAACCCATTTCCACAAACTTAGCAAACTACTCATTCTCAAAGTTTCTCCACCCAAAGTTGTAAGTTTGATTTAATACATACCTCAAAACATAAAAATAGCTCCTCATAAAATCATAATGGGCAATTATGAAAAGCCAGATTAAACCAATTAGAGGAGAAAAAAAAAGGAATTTAAGAACGAAGCATCTATAGCTATACAAATCTCCATTTATATAACTATACATAAGCCTAAATTGGATCTGTAAAGCTTAAAACCAAGAAGATTTTGCTCTTCAGAGCCATGTCATAGTAATAATATCAAGTTAGCTGCAAATCCATTTGGAAACTTCACTAATTTAATAAATTGACAAAATTTACACCTCTCATCAACACTTAGTGTATAACTTGCATGTGGTTTCTTCCACCAACCTTATAAAGATATAATTCTTTTCGAATTTTCATATCGGCAAGATCAATATTTATTTTCTCTGCGTCCTTAGATTTTCCATCAATGTCCAATAAAGTTCCTAACATACCATCACATACATTCTTCTCAATGTGTATTACATCTAGATTATGTCATAATAACGATAAGTGTTGCCAATAATCAAGTTGAAAAAATATGTTTTTCCTTGACCAGTTAAGTTCAGCTGGTAAACGTTTATGCTTAATACCCCCATACTGCTTGTGCTTACCAGGCAATCTTGTCTACAATTGTTCTAACTGTCCCAATATAACATCATCAGAATGTTGTCGAGGTGGTGGCCTTAACTCGGACTTCCTATCAAATATTTTGCTTTTCCTCATTAGATTATTCATCGGAAGGAAACGTGTATGCCAAGTATATGCAATCTTACTCCTTATTCTGATAGATGAGGTTTCTTCATTACATGTTGGACATGCTTTATACCCTTTGGCACTTCATCCAGACGTCAAAGCATATGCTGAAAAGTCAATAATGGTCCAGCATGCATTCGGAAGAATCATTTACTGCATCCCAAGTAACAACAGTATCATTGACAAGGTGGCAAATTTTAAAGAATTAGGATGATAGGCCACATGCTATACGCATTACTCATGTTCCCAAAATGGATTAAATCCGTGTGTAACTTAACAAATGATTTTTAGAGCAACAAGGCCTCTAGCATAGAGGGACATAAACAACTATATGATGTTACCTTAAGCTACAATGATTAGTTTCTTTCGACAAACTTCATTATAACCTCCTGAGGACTGTCAAATTTCTAGTAATTGACTTGTTTTCATTTCAAACATTGGGGAGTACCTGTACACTATCGTCTCACCGGTTGTAGTCGCTCCTCTTATTAACACTTTGCCATCACTTTCAACTTCACAACTAAAATCTCCTACAGTCACAAATGAAAATGTCTACTCTGCATACTCAGTTCAGATTAGAAGAAAATGTATGTCTTTATATTAAGTTTGGCATATAAAAACCAAACCTACAACAAAGAAACTTACACTAACACTGCTTGTGCTACTTAGAAATAGTTGTCGAACTAACATTTCAAATAGCTAGAGATTTTTGTTGTCCCAAAAAAAAGAAATTTTTGTTTTTCATCATTTCAAAGAAATTTTTGTTTTGCAGCATTTCAGATAATTGCATCTACCTAAAATTCTATATTTTCTTGTTTAAAAAAATCGATAGTTCTCAAGATTTCAGCTCATTGCTTGGGTGTTAATGAGGAAAAGTGCATACGAGAAAAAGAAATAAAGTGGAAAAAAAAAAAGAAGAAAAAAGAAAAGCACCACCACCACCATGCATGGATTGAACCGACCGAGCAACATTATGATTATTTTGATGTACTGTGTTCAATTAATGCAGGTAACAAAGAAAAAGAAAAAAGAAAAGGCTGTGGTATGGTGGGATTAATGATCTACAATAATTGATAGTATAATGGTACATACTTCATATAAGATAATTCATTAAAAAATTTAAAAATGCACCAAAAATTTGCATGTGATTATCCTGATTATGTACATGTAATAATCACGATGATCACGATGATGATGATGATCAAGTTGTCTCATTGAGTTTGATAACTTAAGTAAAAGGGATAATACTTCGTCAAAAGTAGTGGCATATATTAACTGACCCTTACAAAAGCTTCTGGTGACTTTTGGACGAATATGGAACTAAGTCTCCAATACTAGATTGCTTTATCCTTTTACAAAGCAATAATAGTATCGACCTTCACAGAGAAGAGGACAGAGTGTACGAACCAGAAATTTGAAAACCCCCATAATTAAAAACCAAATCTTTTTAGATCCTTAACCCAAATACCATGTCTAGATTTTTTTGAGTCTTTTGGCAAAAACAAATAAGGAACATATTTACGTGCAAATCAAAAAACAAGTAAACCCAACCCCACGAGGGAACTCATAACAGATACAAGATCACCACCCTTAGGATCAACCATTTCACCAAAAAAAATAAAATAAAATAAAATGGAGGCATTGGCAATAAAGATCTGAGCTCTTCTTTTGATTGGTATTTGAAAAGGAAGAGACGAGAAACAATTTGGACGATGACCATGACCCTACCCTGTAAAGACTCTTACTTATATAGCCTACGTTCCACTTATTGAGAGGTACTTATTAATTTAGGAATACCCAAAAACAGTCTAATTCTTGTTGTTCAAATCATAAGAATGAGTCAAAATATGGCCCAAGTTTTGTCAGGAACTCGACTTTAGTCATGGCTAAAGGCTTATCCTAAGTCCATACCGCCATGGAATGTAATACAATGCACCTCATCATTCATCACAACCCCAGAAGACGTGAACAGCTCACTGAATCTAGAAGCTTTCACACCCTTTTCACCGCACTTCTCAAAATCAATGCCACTTCTTTCTAATAGCTCTATCGAATCAGGGACATGTTTATCCTCGCTCTTTTTGAACTCGTGGAAATTGAATTGCCAAATACAGTATTTATCAGTCCCACAAGTGGGGAGATTTCCTTTCTCATTAGAAAATGTTAAACCAGCTGCTTCTATGCAAAAACCCCTCCCAAAACCAGTGTTCGCCCCTGATCTGCTTATTATAGGTTCATACATATATATCGTGTGTATATATATATGACTTCATATACACAATAATTTACACAAATTACTCAATAATCATTATAGATTCATACAAATTGAATTCCAAAAAATTAAAACCTATACAAATTCATAGCCAAACCCAAACAATTTCAAAGCCAAAAAAATAAAAAATGCAAAAAATTTCAGAGCCAAGAAATAAAAGATGCAAACAATTTCATAGCCAAGAAATAGAAAACACAAACAATTTCATACGTGCCCTAAAGCAACTGAGTCACACAACCTGAAAAATGGAGCTTCTTCTCAGAAAGGTATCCTTGATGCAAAGTCAAAATTTGTGTGAGAGATGAGAGAGAATGAAAATCAATTTCTGAAATTAGGGAAGAGAGAGAGAGAGAGAGAAAGAGACTTGCACTGAGAAAGCGAGGGAGAGTCTGAGTGTGAGGGAAGAGAGTGATGGACAAAATGAAAGTGAGACTAAGTAACAGTGACCAAAAAAAAAATCTGAAATCTTTTGCAAACGCCTTAAATGTCTGTAAAATCTTAAGAAACTATTTTGAAAAAATAAAAGATGGTAGACTTTAAAAAAAAAAAAAAAAATGGTAGACTTATGCTGGTGCATGATCGTGTAACGTCTATATATAGTTACTTTCACAGATGTGTTTCATCAAATGCACCAGCAAAAGTTCTGTTTCTTATAGTATGAATAATAATGATAATAATAATAATGAATGTAATACCGATCAAGATGCTCTCATGATCATGATCGTAGTGCGGAGTTGATTGATCTTAATTAGTTAGGACATATTAAGCCATCGGTGTGGCCTCACTCACACTTGCCAAAAAGACTGTTTACTATATCATCGAGATTGAGACTAGAAAGAAGCTGGTCGGTAAGTGAGTCAGATAAAATATTTTTAAGAGCTTTGCAAAGGCAGGCAGAAGTTTGGAGAGTGTCAATGGGCAGAGCCTGGATGGTTTGGTAGCATGTGTTATCAATCACCCCATTGCCTGAGCCTGAGGTCGACCCAAGAAGTTGCTGCAGCAAAGCCTCGATCGGTAACGCGTCCAACAAGTCCAGTTTACAGACGAACAGGTCATGAATAAGGAGGTCAAAGTATGTTGTCAGGACAGTACTTCTTGATAAGGATATATGATCTCTATCGCCTCAAAATTCTCCTTCATTATATTTCTATAATTGAAAAACGTGTACAACTAGCTAATCACCTTCGTTGACTTGAGTTTATAATCAGTCATTTTTATTATTAATTTGTTTTATAATCAATGTGTATATATATTACTTTTTATAAGTCGTTAGTCTAAGAAAATGATAACTATTCGATGGAATTGTCTTTATATATATACTAAACTTTGTTCAATGAAGGGACACACCATTATACTCATTCCTTAAAACATTTATATTATTTTATATGGTATTAGATGCTCCATAGCTAATAGCTCGATCTTTATGGCCTCGTTCACTCCACAAACAGCTGACAATTCACTTTCAACAACCTCTCCTAGTAACACCACTACCATTGTACCTGTAAACATTATCCAAAACCTCATAACCATTAATGCCACCTCCTAAACTCCTATTAAAGTCACCTAACACAACTTTCTTGCATGGAGACTTTAATTCTACACTTTTCCCGCTGGCAATGATCTGTTAGGATATGTAAATGATATCGTACCATGTTTGCCTACAACTATTACTTCCAACAATGGTATTGCAATCTAAAACCCAATCTACACTCATTGGATTCATTAAGACCATCTTTTTCTTAATGCTATTGTTTCGTCACTCAGTCAGACGATTGCTGCAGCCAAAACTTCCCACGAGGCTTAGTCCGTTCTTCACAACACTTACGTGAAACCATCTCGAGGTCACATAATCCATTATCGTACTCAATTTGACAACCTGTCCAAAGATACTCAGTCCATAACTGAGTACATTCGATCTGTCAAAATTTGTATTGATGCTCTTTCTCTCATGAATATCACCATAGACCCCAAAGAACTCATTATTCAGATATTCCGTAGTCTTCCTGAGACATATAACGATCTCTACTTAGCATTATGTGCCTGTGAAACTACTATCTCATTTAAGGAACTTTATGAGAAACTTCTTTCTCTTGAAGCTTAAATGAATTCTGACTCTGCCAAGAAGTCTTCCCAAAATGTCTTCCTGTCTGCTTCCGCTAATGTTGCCACCAAGCAACCACAGTCGAATCCATCGTTCAACTAACAAACTCGTTCTTAATATCGGACACTCACTAAACCTCAACAATCTACTACCACAAATAATCAGAATCCAACCTCCTGACCATACAAAGCGTTCTGTTAGCTATGTGGCATTCAAGGCTACTCAGCAAAATATTGCCCATCATTTCATTATGTAGCAAATTGAAATGCTGGTGCCTCACCCACTTATGGCCACTGTCCTGTTTTGGCACAAGCACATGTCGCTACTCAACCAACCACTTCCTCTCAAGATTAGCTCTTGAATTCTAATGGCTCACCATATCTCTAAAGATCTTCATAATCTATCGCTACATTCTGATTATGCTTGCCCAGACGACATCATTATTGGTGATAGTAAAGGTTTACAAATTATGCATACAGGATCCACCGCCCTACTCACTACATCTAAATTGTTTCAACTTAACAATATTCTCAATGTTACAAGCATGAAAAAGAATCTGATTTCGGTTTCATAATTTTATTCAACGAATAATGTTTCCATTAAATTCTTACTCACTTATATTTATACGAAGGATCTTTGTATAGGGGGAGTTTATGTGTGGTCGAATTCTTCCACTCATACAGAACCTTTGATTGCATTCTCTAGTATTAAGAGTTTACTTCCAAATTGGCATCATCATCTTGGTCATCCCTCTTTTAAAATTCTCCAAACATTAGTGTCTTCTAAGAGTATCCCCTTATCATAATATTTCTAATTTTTTTTGTGATTCCTGTCAGCGTAATAAAAGCTATAAATTACATTTTTCTGCCTCTTCCAAATATGTATGGTTATACCCACTTTAAAAGAAAGTTGATGTCTACGATGTCTTTGTTCAGTTTCAAACATTAGTTAAAAACCATTTCAGTTCAAAAATTATCCAAATCTGTTCTAATAATGGTGGTGCATTTATAACTTTAAAAGATTACTTTGCTCTAAATGGCATCACTCATCTCACAACTACACCTCATACTCCTAAGCACAATGGTTATTCTGAATGTTGTCACGAACACATTGTTGAAACTGGGCTCACACTTCTACATCACGCATCCATGCCTATGTATTTGTATATATACTAAGCTTTGTTCAATGAATAGATATGCTATTGTACTCATTCCTAAAATATCTATACTACTTTATACTTTTGCGGTGCGGGGTAGTAGTACACAGCCTGCTTGGGGTAGCTAGGATTAGGCGTGGGAACTAACCATGTCGAAGAAGACTAGGTTGAGGCTTGAGCCCTGTATATATACACGGTTGTCGTTGTCTCGATGTTGTCTCGATGTTGTAAGGGTTATAATAAAGTATATAAAAAAACTTACATCATTAATATTATTTTTTATAATAAAAATAAATATTATTAAATTAGTACTATATATATATATATATATATATTAGAGAGCTATTCGACAGAGCAGTACTGATTTGGAAATGTTTGAATTTGGCTTGTGCTTTTATAGATGGATTCATTAGAGTTAGAAATATTGACGATGCATTAATAAATCAATAACATACGATTCGTGCATTGTCTAGTAAATCACATGAGATATCGAGAGAATGAAAATTTTAATGAAATTCTCAACCCCACGACTCAACGCCAAGACAGCGACAGCGATGTCTATAGGATACGTGATTTATTTTCTGATTCTCAATAATCTTTGTACAGCGATATATACATACAATTGATATTTATATATAATTTATTTAGCCAGCTTATTACTCGTGATATATCTAGATACATATATATATATATATATATATATAGACAGTGCTTAATTTAATACGGTACTTTCTCTATAATCTATAGTCTTCTATAATTTTAATTATGGAATATAAATAATCCTTCATACACTATGTGGACGATTAAGTGGCAGAACAGGTCACAAATGGGACCCATCGTCCAACAGGTATCGAGAATGACTAGATAAAGGTCACGCGGGTTACACGTGATACCACATCGTCCATTGGGCTGTCCGAGATTAGAGCCGAGCTCATCCCAAACCCTAGATGGACTCGGCCCAGTCCGATTCTTACCTCGACAGCTGGGGGTCAAAAACCCCAAGGGTCTTTCACCAGAATACAATGGAAAGCAACTCACAGCTCCAGACCCAGACAGAGCATTTAATGCGATCTTGAGTAGGTATGCGCAGGGGGGCAAGCCGTCCTGACAGAAAGGTGATTTGTCCAAATCTCGCCCCTGATAGACTCGAGCCATAGGAGACGGCGGAAACTAGGCTACAGCGGTGCATGGGAGATCACAGTAATCTCGGCCGGTGAACTCTGGAAAAAATCTTAAAGAAAAAAGTACTCAATCCTGAGATGGAGAACCGGGTGGTTCAAAATCTCAGGACTATGTATATATGAGTCATGCGTCCCCAAAAGGAAGACATATACGCATATAAAAAAAAAAAGACATTTAAAAGTTCATAAGCAAGAAAAAAGACATACTCATACATAGAAAAACTGAATCGTTACTGCTCAACCTCAGGGGTAAATATCTGACTTAAGCATCGGAGAGTCTTTGCAGGTGGCCACCCCCGCCTCTCCGACCCTGCCTGAAGTCAAAAGTTCTTTGGGAAAGCAATGACACGTGGACAGTTGGAGGATACAACACCAGTGGTTCAGAGACACGTGGACAATTAGTGAAAACCGCTCCAACAGTTTGGCACCGTCTGTAGGAAAATATTTTTCTTTGAGTTCGAGAGGAAGAGTTGGAGTCTCACGATCGCACTATCCCCGAACAAGAAACCATATAGCATTAGAAGATGGCACCTTCAAGAATGATAACTAGAAGCACACGTCCCGACACTGACAGGAATCCACCCGACTCCAAGGAAGCTCCCGGGGACCAGATGCTCGCCGCACTGGCAGAAGCAAGCCAGAAAGCAAAGATTGCCCACGAGGCGGTCATGGGCTTAAAAGATGAAGTCGCAGAGGTACGCAGAGAGAACACCTGCCTTGAGGGGCTACTGGCAAGTGGAGCCAGGAGCGAGCGAAGGGAAGATTTCGATGCATAAGTCCAACAAGAGACCGAAGGCCAACTGCCGAGGGAAATGCCCTCCCCATCCCGATCATGAATGCACAGAGAGCAACAAAGTCGGACAAGGCCGTTCCGAGCCAGAGCGGCGAAAGCCAGAAGACACCAAGAAAGCCTTGAAGGTGTGCTTCCCAACTGGAAGTAAGAAATGATGGCAGAGCTGAGTAAGAGGCTTGGGGCCCATTAGAGCCAGACCCCTGATGACCTGGCTGAGCAAACAGTGCGAGGGATCGGCCGAACGGCCTTCGCCGATTGGATCCAGATGGAGCCCAAGCCGAGAGACTTCATTACTCCGACCTTCAGGCCGTTCTAGAGGAAAACCGACCCTCTCGACCACATATATCATTTTCAGCAGAAGATGGCCTTGGAAACCAGGGACGAAGCTATAACCTACAAGGTCTTCTCCACAACCCTGGCGGGACCGACCCTATTATGGGTCAGACAGCTCCCGGAGAAATCCATAAACGGGTTCGAAGATTTCTGCAAACTTTTCTTGAAGCAGTACGCGGGTGTCCGGAGGCAGCAGAAAACCATGCAAGACCTAGACCGGCTGGAACAAACTGTCAACGAGTCTCCGAAAGAATACCTGACGCATTTCCTGGAGGTGATGTCCCTAGTGCACAACGCCGACTCGGTCCAAGCCACAAACTTGTTTGTTAAGGGCCTGCAGACAGGATCGATGCTGTCGGACCACTTGCTCTTGAACCTTCAGTACGATATGGCAGACGTCCAGGCCAAATCGGAAGGGGTATTCAGGCTGTTGGAAAGTCGCTAGAAAAAACCTAAGACATCCGCCGCGATAAAAACAGCGCCGGCACAAGCTCTGGCCCTGCAAGGGGTAAAGAGGCCCGCACCAGATCGAGGCAGCAGAAAACCATGCAAGACCTAGACCGGCTGGAACAAACTGTCAACGAGTCTCCGAAAGAATACCTGACGCATTTCCTGGAGGTGATGTCCCTAGTGCACAACGCCGACTCGGTCCAAGCCACAAACTTGTTTGTTAAGGGCCTGCAGACAGGATCGATGCTGTCGGACCACTTGCTCTTGAACCTTCAGTACGATATGGCAGACGTCCAGGCCAAATCGGAAGGGGTATTCAGGCTGTTGGAAAGTCGCTAGAAAAAACCTAAGACATCCGCCGCGATAAAAACAGCGCCGGCACAAGCTCTGGCCCTGCAAGGGGTAAAGAGGCCCGCACCAGATCGAGGGTCGATTCTGAAACAGGAAGCCTCCACCCAGGGCGGTCAAGAAGGCGGCAAAAGGAGAAAGCTGTCTCATGACCTGCTGCCAAAGTACGAGCTCAACATGCCGATCGACGTATCCAAAACAAGGACAGGGGAATTTTCAAAGACCCACCCAAATCTGGCGTTCCTGAGCACATGAAAAACAGGAATAAGTACTGCCAATTTCACAAAGATCATGGACATGGCACCATCAACTGCCGCAACCTCTACGCGCATGTCATGGTGGCGATTCATAATATCCTACAAGAGGATAATAAAGAAAATCTCATCCCTATTCATGCACGTGTTTACTTGTAGTATTTGGGACAAAAGTTTGTTTACTCAATACAGATTTGGTACAAAGGTTTTGGGGAAGTTAAGTTTCGTTGTCTAAAACTAATTCATCGTTTACAGTAAGCTAAACTAAATATATGGCTTCATTTGTTATTCAGAATAAGATTGGACTATTTCAAAGAATTTGATTAGAATAATGGATCGGATAGAATTATAATCCAATCTTATCCATTGTTTGGTGTGCTATTTCTTATTAGGATAGGATTAGCATGTGTGTGTTACATTTTAAACTAAGTAATCGATTTTTTGAGTTTGGATTGATTTAGAAAAATGTCACTTTTAAACTTATTTAGAAAAGTACCACTTTTAAAACTATTTTGGAAAAATATCATTCTTATAAATGTATTTACAAAATTAACACTTTATAAAAATATTTTGAATGCCACCTTTGATTTTACCACTTTGAAAACTGAATTTAGAAAAATACCACTTTAAGAGTTAATTTGGAAAAAAAAAAATCGTCTTTTACCACTTCAAAACAACGTATTATATTTAAGCAAATTTATAATCCCTCCAAATCTCAAATTCTCAAGTGGATAAAATTATCCCTTTTTAATAAATCCTCGGAAAAGTATTATTTTTGAAATGAATTATTTGAATCTCATCCAATACTTCGTATATTCGTACCCCGACGTTCCAATCGTGGCCAATTAGAATAAGAATGCGAACTAGGCTTGAGGCCCAGATCCAATGATCAACTCATGCTCCCTTTGGTTTGGGTTCTAGCCCAGGAATTTCCAAAATGCCCCATGTTAGTTGCTATGGGCTCACCAATCTTAATATCCCAATGGCCCAAACCCAAGCAATATTCCAATTAACTGCATCAGCGTGTGAGCAAGAGTAAAAGAAATCTGAATCAAAGAAATGCAATAGTCTTTCAAGCAAAGAAATGGAAAAACATCTGGGCCTGACTCCAGTCCACTTGGAAAACTTTGATGCTTGGAAGTCTCAGC
The DNA here is from genome assembly GCA_002914805.1 of Parasponia andersonii. Lineage (NCBI taxonomy): Eukaryota > Viridiplantae > Streptophyta > Magnoliopsida > Rosales > Cannabaceae > Trema > Trema andersonii. The sequence goes on from JXTB01000434.1 coordinate 42,740, forward strand.
TTGTTTTGGTATTTCTTGTTGTCCAATTATGTGTCTATTTGCTAACAGCTGTCCTGTAACAAAATCTGTGCGCTATATAGGCATATTAGCATCGGTCTACTGAATTAGCGAGACAGCGTCACGAGAGATCACATGGATGGAACTGTTTTCCCAACTAGCGACCAAGCATGTTGCAGAGGTAATACAAGAAAGAAATATCATTCTAAATTCAATTAGGTTTTGAGAGTAAATTACTAGAGTGTGTGTGTGCTTTTAGAGTCTCTTGAGAATATATTCAAGCAGGTCTATGGAAAATGCGGAAATAGAAGTATACTAGAACCACAAAAATGGGAATGTTGTTAGAAAACCAAACTGTCAGAGAGATTAAAACTCAAATTTCCAAGCTGATGTTTAAGCTACACTTATATATTAGTAAATCGATCGGTTGGATATCATTTCAACTGATATATATTCTAACATTTTGCTATTGTATTGGGAAAACATACATCCCTTTTAAGGAGACCAAAATTCAATTATTTTGCTAAAATAATTTTAGAATTTTGGAGTTAGAATTCTAATATACTCTACATGCAATATCCAACAAAAACCAAAAATATTGAAATAAGAGAAATGTTAGATGCACAATATTGCTAACATTCCTCGCGATATAATTATGAACCTAGTTTCCATTCAAGAGGAACATTCCAACAATGATCAGGTCACCCGCAACATCTTAATTAATACAACCTTTTATTAATTAGTTTCACCTTTACCTTTCACGAAGGTGTTCTTTCCCATTGGGCTGACATAACGTGTTCTGAGATTGAAGTTCTGACATTCACAATGTGTTAACATCATACTAACTATTATTACCGCAAACAAAGGGAGAATCTTACTTCCTTCCCGTTTGTTTGGTTCATATATAATTACAACACGATGATGAGAGACTCGTCGTCTTAGCTAGCTTAAGACGACATTGAGTTAAAATTCGTCATGAAACAAGAAACACCACCAAGTACAATAAATTTTTAGTTAAAAAAGAAACAAGTGACTCTTAGTTTCTTACAATACAAAATGAACTTACGAGCTAAGCCTTCACTGGTACCAAAACCAAAGCAACATAACCAAAGGAAGGATATTTATAGCATTTAACACAGACCAAAAGGATATAAATAATTTAGAAAAAGGCAATAACATAGATAACAATATGAATATATGCCAAAGGGCCTCGGTGACTCCCGTCATGTATTATTAGTGTCTATTGATCGTCATATTCCCAACTGAGACTGCACCTCTAGGATGGTGTTGGCAGAGTCCCTAAGCCTCTGTCCCTCCTCGTCTGAGAGATGCACATTAGTGACTCCCAATACGCCACCTCTTCCCAATTGCGCCGGCAAGCTCAAGAACACCTCGCCTCCGTCAATGCCGTAGAGCCCCGTGGCGAGGACCGACACCGGGTGGATTTTCCTCTGGTTTCTTAGTATGCTTCGCGCAAGGTTGGCCGCCGAGTATCCAATTGCCCACGAGGTGTAGCCTTTGAGGCTTATGACTTCGTATGCGCTGCCTATGACCTGTTTGTGAATGTTCTCCAACGTTTGTTTCTCGTACGGTATTTGTTGCCTCTCTAAGAAGCTAAGCACCGGCACTCCCCCTACGCTGATGCTCGACCATAGCGCCACTGAACTGTCCCCATGTTCCCCAATTATGTATGCCTACAAATTTATTTTATGATTAGATCAATTAAAGACAACCAAAGTGTCACGTATTGTACGTATTGAAAAGAACAAATAAAATCATCTCCTAATGACCGAAATCAATAAAGAATCCAATCCAATCCACTAAAATTGGGATACATAATTCAGTTTGATTTGGTAAAGTCAGAGTCATATCCTAGTGTCCGTCCAAACACAATAACTTTTAGAAACCAAACACCTTAGCTCCATGTGCTTAGTGACAAGTTGCAATTCACATGGACATAAAAAATTCCAGCATTGGCTACTTACATTAAATTAATTCACTGCAACATTATCACTACCATAAGGATTACAACCACTACAAGAAAAACAAGAGATTTTCTACTACTCTGGTTTCTTCGAAAGGACAAAAGAACTGACCTGCACATCTTGAGCATTGACGTCAAGATGATCGGCAATGAGGAAGCGGAACCGAGAGGAGTCCAGATTGGTGCCCGACCCGATGACCCGATTGGAGGGGAACCCAGATAGCTTCCAGGAGACATAGGTCAAGACATCGACGGGGTTAGAAACGATGAGGAGAATGGTGTCGGGAGAGAATCGGGCGAGCGGGGGTATGATGTTGCGAAACAGGGCAACGTTCCTCTGCAGCAGGTTCAGCCTGGACTCGCCGGGGATCTGGCGGGCCCCGGCGGTGACGATGCAGAGGTCAGATCCGGCGGTGATGGCGTATTCGACGGAGGCATGGATCTTGGTGCGGGGGAGGAAGGCGGCGGCGTGCTGGAGGTCGAGCATCTCGCCGCGGAGCTTGTCGGGCTTGGCGTCGACGAGGACGAGCTCGTCCGCGAGGTCTTGGGTGAGGATGGTCTGGGCTATGGCCATGCCCACGTTGCCGGCCCCGATGACGGAGATCTTGGTGTGGCGTTTGGTCGGCGAGGGTGGTGCCGCGCGGTGGATGGGCTTGAAGAACGCCTCGGACAGGTCCAGTCCTCCTGGACCCAGCGACGAGGTCGACTCACTCTTCTGCATATTTCTAATAATGAAGATGATTTTTTTTTTTTTTTTTTTTTTGGGGGGGGGTAAGATGGATAAGTAATACGATACGAGATTTGGGGTGAGTTTAGTTTTTGATGTCTACTATTATTTATAAGTGTTGGGACTGAACGGAACTCAGAATGAGAGGTTGAAGAACCCAGTCAGTGCTGAAGACGTTAATGGGGATTTTTCAACGGTCAATGTTGTGTTTGGGAGAAAGAAAATGTTTTATTTTTTATTTATTTTTTTAATAGAAAGGTAATTCCAAAATTAAATATGTTTCGGTTGTGATTCCAATGGAATCCTAATGAGATTAAATAGCGAAATTATCCTATTAATAGAATAACAATTCTATTATTTTACCAAAAACTTTAACACCTAATTTTTTTTCTATTTTATTCTTTTTAAAATTCTATTCCATTACTATTTTAATTCCAGACGAATCAAATACCATCTTAATATGCAATGTAGCAGTGTAGTACGGTCCTCTGACTAATGTACATAATGTTTTGGTAAAATTACGAGAATAGCCTCGTCGCACGTGGGATTTTCACGGAATGCTTTGTTTTTGTGAGATTCGACTTGGGGTCCAATTCCTATATCATCATTTATCAAGGCTTTTAATTTTAGCAATGGCGTGGAATTTTCTCATTTAGATGCTTGTTTTTTGGTTTTTTTTTTTTTTTTTTTTTCAAAAAAAAATGTGAATTTGGGTAGCATAGCAAAATGGCAAAATAGCAAAACCACTAACATTTGTGAGAGAAAACTAGGGGTGAAGGAAAGGAAAGGAAAGGAAAGGACCTTTGAAACCATGTCCTGTTGTTTTTCCAATGTTGTTTCAATTTTCATTTCAAAGCTTTGGAAGATTCCCACCGACTAATTCGAAGCTTCAGTCGATGACCCATCATAGTCATAGATCTGTTCTTCTCTTTTGGTCTTTGGGTAAATGCCCCAAAATTCAAGTAAATTCTCCATTACCATTGGCTGAAAAAGCAAAACAGCACCCTGTTTGTAGTTCTAGTTCCAAGTACATACTAATTACCACAAGATTCAGATGTTGAAGAGGAACAAATTTAATTATTCAAATCAACATTCTTGTTTTCCAAACATATGTCTATTTGTCACAACACGTTATGCTTGGCCGTACAAAGTCCACCCCATCCCTTTTGGTTTTAACTTAATGTCAATATGGGGCTTCTCAGACCCTTCTTTTTCGTTTTCTTCTCCTCTTTTGAATAAGGCTTCCTAGATCATTCTTCAAAAATGCCTATATATTCGAAGCTTCTCGCTTTTATGTTACATCTCTCGCAAGGTCACACTCACAAACACCCTTCCTTGCTTTCTTAAGCTCATTCACAGGCAAGAAAAACGACGGTAAAGTATCCAAACGGCATCATTTAGAGGACGACAAAAACATAGAAACGACCACACACAGCTTGAAAACCAATAATAAATAGAGAACGACAACAACCTAGAAACGACAATAAGAATCGAGAAACGTCGTCTCTTTTAAAAACAACATTACAAGGTAAACAGAAAACACGAATTTCTCCCACCAATAGTGTTGTAGTCTCTCAACCAACACTACAGGAGAATAATTGCCTAATACGAACTGAGTTGAGAAACGACACACAATAAACGCAATAATAGATAGAAAACGGCAACAAAAAGAAACGACAATAAGAAGCGGAACAGCACGACATTGGAAAAACGGCAATGTTCATAAGAAACGACAGCCGAGGCAGACAACTGAAAGCACCGAGGAAAATGAGCGTTGCCGTAGCGTGGCAGGAGGAGAGGACGAAATTGGCGCAGAATGGAAGCGGCATTGGCAGAGCTGGAGAGGGTTCAAACCAGAATCCTCCAACGTATATCGGATCTAGAGGTAGAGGCAGAGGTAGCGGTCTCCCATCTTCCTCCCAGCCAAGCTAGAGCTATTGTTCAACCCGAAGCTGCTGGAGTCTCGTCCATTGTTCAAGGCTTATCGGAGCTAGAGCTAGAGAGCGACACAGAAGCTCGGCTTTCGTCCATTCTGCGGAGCAATGGGGTCAAAGAGTTCAATTTCAAGAGGGTCCCATCCGATTACTACGACTGGCCTCTCGAGGCTCGCCGGGACGCCCTCGCTGCCCCGTCCGTCCACCATCTCTGCAAAAGCATCGTCTTGGTATTGCTAAGCTATCTCTTGCCTTTTTGCTTCTTTTTCTTATTTTCTTTGCATTTGAGAATCTCCAAAATGGGATTTAGTGAAAATGTTTTATTAAGAAACGAGTATTAGTAATGTGGAGTTTTCAGGGCTTATATCATAATGGAAAAATCAATATGTGAATTGGGATTCCGGGGAATATGTATTATGTAATGCTATAATGATTCTGTATGACTTCTGGGTGTAGACAAACCAATATGGCAACTGGTAGTTCATGTTGAAAACAAGGGGGAAAAAAGTCCCTTTTTGTTAGTTGATGCAATACACAAAAGTAGGTTGCTGGGGGCACTAATAAGATTTAACTCAACGCTATAGGACTGGAGGTGCTCGAATATTCTGAAATTGAATCTGGGGTGAAAAAATAAAATAATTAGATGACATGAATAGGGCAGCCTTGTGATATTTTCGGGCCACATTTAGTAATCCGAAAGGGAATAAGAAACGATGAGGGTGGGAAAGGCTTAGGATTCCCTTTTACGTGTTTTTAATCAGTATATAAACACATGAATGGGAAAGCCTTTCCCTTTGCTTCCATGAACGTGCACTCAAAGTAAATATGATCAACTTGCATGAGTTCCGGGACAGAGGCAACTAAATTATTATGGTGGCAGTGCTATTGCTCTGTTGGGAACCATTTTATGTCTAAATCTTCTTCCTCGAACTCACTCGATTTGTGTGCATTGAGGTCGACAGTCAAATAAACTACTTCTCTTGTTTGTGGTAGCACGAGGGTCTTCTAAATTTATTGCTCTCCAACAGGTCAATACACAAGCTCAATCTAACGTTGCTGATTGCAGTGATCCCAACAATTCAAAGTACTATGTTGTTGTTGTTCAGGTAACTTTTCATTTGAAAAAACAACAAACACACACACACACCCACACAAATACGTCACTGAATTTCCGAACATACTTGCTTCCTGAATTATTCATTTGACTTGAGATATTTTTTTTCCCTTTTGCAGTACAGTGCCCGATTCAACGCTGAAAGTGTTAAAAATTTCTTGTATTCACTAAATGATGGAAAGATAGCAAAAAAGAAATTCAACTGTAAGTTTCTGCACGAAAAAGTAATTCTTATTACTTTAATGTATCCATGTCTCATATTTGTTTCAATGTCTATTTACATCTATTCAAAATGAGTCAAACTTGTCATTTAATAGAATGTAAACATTTTCCTGCCATTAGGAGAAAATGTGATCTGATGTAGAAACTCAACAACCTCTGATAGTTCCTCTGTTTTTTGAAATTCGGTATACTCAATATAAGACAAGATGAAATGGTTTGGAATGACAAATTGAATGCACAGGTCTGTTACAAGAAGCAGTGATCTGACCTAAAGGCTAAAGGTTTCTACTTTTCACCCGTTCATTTGGAAAAGTTCAATGAATAAGGGGGATGTATTTTTTGAAGTTGTCAATAGAATGAGAAGCCCTTGAACAATGAATGGAAATAAGCAAAGATATGACAATATTACTGGAATTTGGTGTCATTATGCATTAGCACATTTTTCAAGAAAATCTTGAGGTCTCAAATGCTTTTGGTATATATTTTTTTTATTTTTGAGGAAAAATGCTTTTGGTATATTTATTTCAGAATGTGATACTGGTTGTGAACTATTATGTAGTGAGGCTTGCCCCTGAGGAGACTTCAGTGAAGTTGACTGGATATGAGCACAATGCAGTAACATGCATTGGTATGAAGACAGACATTCCGGTAAACAGTCTTTCCTCACAATTTAGTATATTATGTTTTTGAGACGCTATGGAAGCAGTGTATTTCAGGCGGAATAGCCCTGAAAATAAGGATTTTGTCCTGTGTTTTATTTATCCCTTGGAGCAGCAAACCTACAACTACAAGAGACTGATATGTTAAAATACGAATATGGCTGACAGAAAGGGAACTTGTGGAACTTCTGTCTAATATTACAAGTGAATATCATTTATAAACTTCTAACAGGTTTAAAATACACATGATTCAGGACCTTTTCTAAGGATTTTTCCTTCTAAACATACACTAGCACGTATTTCTGTGACAAAAGGCTTTATTGTCCCTTCATGCTAGAAATAGCTTTCACACAGTGGCCCTTTAGGTTTAGTTGCTAGGGATTGCTTTAAGCTAGCGTTGTTGATTTACATAACCATTGATAACAACGTTTTCGTATGGCAAAAGGAGTCTGTTCTATGTTTGAAATGTATGTATCATCCCACTTAACCCCTTGTGACTTATGAGTTGAGTCATTCCAACTTTCCTTCCAGCTATTGGCTGGTCCACTGTTCCAAATATCTCAAACACTAGTTCTGGAGTGTTAAATTTTAGATTGTAATAGGGTGGCCCACTCTATTGTTTGTCTCGATAAATAATACTCTGTGCCAGTCTGCCACATCCACAAGAGATGGATCGACAGTTTTAAGTTAGAATAGTGTAGCTGTGGTTTTTGACAGCAAAAAACCATGAGGGTTTGTTTGCACATGCATTTGTGTAGGGAATACTATCATTTCTAAAATTTTTGGGGAACAATTGATGTTTAAACTATGAGAATTCTCATTTCTCATCATAAGATAGAAAGGTTAAAACCTAACAGGATAGAGCTGCATGAAAAAACAATCGGGTCATTGAGATGGAGAGTATAATGGATGCATTTTTTTCATTAATTGGATGTATGGCTTGATTTCAGGTGATTTTGGACGAAGCAATTACAAAACTTAATCCTGATTTCTTCTGGTTGGGTGGCGGTGACGTTGATCTGAAGCTTGGCATTAGAACCTCTGATTTTATCAACTCTGTTAAACCTTTCATTGTCCGTTGTAGCGGTAGTTGACTACTTCAAGAAATCAAGTGCCAAGACTTAAAAAGAGAATTTATGCCAACCAAGACAATGCTAAAGGAACCGGAGAAAAAATTTCTCTTTATAGAACACGACTTCTTTCTTTCAAGTCACAACTTCCGGGACATACTGCAAATTTGATTTAAAAAATATGTAATTGTTGGCCATAGCTGATTGGCAGGACAGGCCATATTTTTGTTAATTTTGGATTAATGATTTGAAATTTGAATGAATGGCCCGCAGCAGAAGATGTATGTTTAGCCCCTGTCTCAAATTGTTCGTCGTGAAAAAGATTGGCGAAGGTGACGCATGAAATCTTAGACTACGCCACAAAGCATCAGTTTGAGCCATTAATTTTGGTAGGTAGGTATAGTCATTGACCTTTTTCATTGAATACTAGTATACAACAGAGCCACTCCATGTTCTTTAATTCATCCTATCATAACGCCCAACCCAAGTTGCAGCGGAAAATAAAAATGTGCTACATATCTACAGTACACAATTCTTTGAGGATTGGTATCGAAGTTAATGTGCTTCATATTACAATCTATACTTTAATTTGATTAAAGTCTTAACCTCTCGTAAAGATAAGAACTTCATATTCAGGCTACAATTTGATGAGAGCCGAGCAGCTACTTTTAAGTAAGTGGTGTATACTGTATATGATATCATGTCACTTTTTGAGAAACAATTTAAACTTGTTTGGTATCATTTTTGTGTTGTTTGTTTTTTGTTTTTGTTTTGTATTTTAAACACGAAGAATGGTAGAGATGGTCATAAGCAATTTCGAGAAGATACTTTTAGTTTTCATTTATATTACAAAACGAAAAACAAAAATGATACCAAACAAGGTTAAAAGTTTTTGATTCATTCATGACCTTGTCCAAAATAAGAGTTGCAGAGGATCTTCTTAAAAAATCTCTAGTGTTGATCTATTCAATCCCTCTGTTCAAGTTGTGAAAGTGTAAGTCCCCACTAACAGTTAGGACAAGACAGATCAACTGAAATGGAGAAAAAAGCTGACAGAAGATTACTAATAGTTTCATTTGAGAACATCAGCCAACAGATTCACAACAATTGAGCAACACATGCCATGGGCATATGTTTCCTTTTTCACAATCATTTATTCCGACTTAATAAAAGCACAGGTACAAACACAATGTAAGTAGCCCCTATCCGTCACACCAGTATTTATATTTCATGATATTTTACAAGTTCATCGAACAGTAACACGTGATTTCTTATTGATGAAAAAGCATGTCCCCAAAAACAAAAACAAAAAAAAAAAAAAAAAAGAGAGAGAGAGAGAGAGAATTTTCACTTTTCTTATAATACACTAGAATTTAAGCACTTGGAGTTACGATTTCTACATAGTTTTACTGACAGTAAATCTTTAGTTTATAAGATATAGAACCTAAGAACAAAGTCTAACGTTATATAAGGAAGAAGCTGGTAATTGGTAAAGATATGTCTAGGGTCTTTCGTTGTGAATAGGCGGTTTTCGGTGAGGTTGAGCATAGTCCATCATTTCTATGTCATCAACAGAGTCGTTTTCCCTTGTATCCACAGCTTCTTCTGTATCTTGAGGAGTATATCCCAGCATTGACCTTGCTTGCCCGTTTTGTCCCTAAAATACCATTATATTTAGCTAAACATGTTAATTTACCGTTATCAAAACCATGTGCTTGTACGGATTCATTTTCAGGCAATACATCTTATCATATTGACTCAATGTCCTCAATTATGCATGCATGCATGATTGCATGTATGTGTGTGTGTGTGTGTGTATTTGCAGATGTTTATATTGTATATGTCACCATATTAGTAATGTATGTGATGCATGCATCGACCATCAGCTTTTGCTTTCCTCATCAGGGACATGGAGAAGTAGATGTAGGTCTAGATGAGGTATGGTCCCCAACACATAGTACTATATATGATCTATTTGAATTCAAAAGAACGGAGTACATCATGATCATATACATACCTTACTTATTTCAATTGATCGTTTCAACTCAATTTGAAAGTATGGTTTGGTAAGCTCATTTCCTGCAGATCCAGGCCACCAATTAATATATATCATCAATAATTATAACGTATATATATAACAATGATTTTATAATGACGAGAGAAACAAAAAACACGAAGAGGAAGACTGACAATAAGTGTCAGAGACGATTTTTTTCTCCCCTTTTTGCAAGGCTGCTTTATGCCTCGTTGCATTTACTTTAAATAGAAATCAATGCGTGTGTATATATGTTAGCCATTTCAGAATGTAGCTAGGATAAAGTTCTTTTGATAATTTATACAAAAATCTAAACTGCTGGTGCTTTTTAAAGTTTGTATATAGCTTCGTTCACAAAGGTTTTACGCTATTAATTATCTATAAAATACATTTATCGTCTGGCCTATACATGTCAGTTTATAAGGTTAGAATAAAGCAAAAAATACAAGGTAGTTGGAAAGGACTAAGTGGTGTCTTTCATGTTAAGGAACTATATAATTAGTTCTCCTTGTGCTATATATCTATATATATGAGCACCAATTCAGTAGGTATTTTTTTTTTTTACCTATGTATAAGTATTAATTTGACCAATGAAAATTTAGCATACACATTTTTTTATTGTAAAAAATAAGAGAGAAAGAGCATTAATGATGCACGTCTTTTCATGTACTTTATTATAGCTATTGGATCACTATTAGATGATGATCTAACGGCTAAAAAAAAATACCTACCCATAGGTAAAGAAAAAAAATACATATTGGATTGGCAACCTCTATATATATAAATATATATATATATATATATATCTATTCTTACGAGCTAGGCATGCACAAAGAGATCAAGACAAAGGGATAGTACTTGATTTGAAGGAGAAGTACCTGTGGTCTTGCCATCAATTGCTGCAGGTTGTTCTTGTTTAATGCTTAAAGGAGCCACTGGAATTTTTTGCTTCAAAGCGTCTGCACCACCATTTTCATGCTTGCTTCCGGCTTCTTCTTGCGCTTGGTGTTCTACTGATGTTACAGAAGTAGGCTTCGGATTAGGTGTCTCATCAGAAAGTGTTGCCTTCTCTAACACCTGCACCATTAATTAAACCCTAACAATTATTATTTCAAGATACATACACATATATGTTCTCTCCAAGGAGTCGGTGATATTCTTCATTACTACTCCTGCACGATGTATATATATGTCTCCTGAGAAACGCTTTTTCCACTACAAGGTTTTATAAAATATGTATACATATTATACAAGCCGTGTGATTTAGTATTGATCATGATGATATACCGTAATCAGCTTATTTTTAAGCAAGAAAAAAATAATAATGTTATATTTAGACTAGTTATAGACAATATAATGAGACTTAGGTTTGCATCCTTGATAAAGCTAGCTAGCTCGGAAGTATATGATCTACAAGGATTATTTTAAGTATAAAGTATAGAATTAAGTTCTAACACCAACCTCATCGAAATGTTGGATTTTAATTTCAACTTGCTTATCAATAAAGGCTAGAAGTCGACCGTTGCATGCATGCAAAGAAGTAGTAAGACATAGAAGAAAGAGAAGGGCAACAGAAGACATGATGATAGGATAACAGTTGAAAGTAGTCTTAGAATATGAACAATATTAAAGAGTATTTTCCAAAGTTGTAAATGTGAGTTTCAGTACATGATTTCCCGTGGTATTTGTAGCGACGAAGATCAAGAAGAGGCATTCAATGCAGGCTGTGTATGGGAAGAGAGACCTTCTTTAAGAGAACATGCTGGTGTTTGGATTTTGAACATTGAGAACGAAATTGAAGATACTGGGGTCCTCCCTTGTCCCCCTTCTCTCTCAATTTTTTTATCAAGTTGAGCACGTGGCCCACCTTGATCAAGAAGAACAAAGCCATTATAGGCTACGTAGTCAAATATATATACATGACATGCATGCAAATGATATACTATATATCAAGCAAAGAAGAGAGACAAAAGAATAATTACATATTGGTGAGGCATACTTTCATAATCTACGATTATAACAAAAAGAATACTTGGTTATCTGAGACAGAGAGAGAGAGAGAGGTTACAAGAAGATAAATTCAGAGATCATGAATTCTTGGCCTTTCAATACATATATATATATATATATAACTCTATATACATGCACCATACTAAATCAAATCATCATTAGATGTAGGTGTAGTAATGAAATTTATTTCAAACTTGAGGGGTACGAACTGAGGAGTAAATATTGGCTACGCCAAAAAGGCTTGGTCCACCCATGTGTTTTTACAGAACTCCCATTCCTTGTCTTTGCGACACGAACTAGTAGTTTATGGGTCGCAAGAACTACAAGTCTACAAACTCACTTCTTCCACTATGCATGCATATTAATTTCATTCACTGCTTTTGTACTTTTACCCGCGTTGGGTGAACGTAAGATAAGAAAATCGAGTATTATGTACTGTGTCTCTTGCTGTAAATCTAGTGAGTAAAGGCAATCATTAATAAATATATATACATAAATATATGATTCATCTAACTCATTTTAGTTGTATGTATAGTTGAATATAGATATATATATGACCGAAGGATAAAATAAGGAACCTGAGTTTTATGCTGTAGCCAGATAGAAACACAGGCTAATGGGATATTAGTTTTAATAATAACGGAATATGAGGGGGTTGGATCAAATGGAACCTAGATTGGAGTGGGAGGTAGGGACATTGGAGGAGGGAGACAAAGAAGCATGGCTAAACCGTCACATGCAGCTTCTTTTAGGGACATTAAAGGGTCCAGAAGCCCAAAGCATCCCCCACCAACGTCGGTTTTGGGAATGCACGCCAACATGGCATGTAGTCCATGTGCTTCAGACGTGGTGCAATTTCCACATCATCGCTGGACCGCTAAACAATCATGGGGTACCTACGGTTGTCAAAACGCCCAAACTGTCTCATTTAGCTTCTTCATCGTCTTTTGTTTTCATTTTCATAGGTTTAATGTTGAACTCTTTGTGGGTACTGAGCTCGGTTATGAAGACTCTATGGTAATCCCTTCCACTCTTCCTCCTTCGCGAAGCATGTAAAGAGGCCTGAAACAACGGAGTCATAGATTCGACTTCGAATTCGGCACTTCGGTTTTGAGATCATTTGAGTTTCATGTGTTCGCCAATCACCTAACTAATTAGTCTTAACTTGTGACCACGCAGACGTTGGATCCTTGAATACGAACTCTCCAAAAAAAGGGGAAAGGTCAAGAGTTTTAAAACAAATTACTTCAGTAATATTGATTTGTGGAGCACGGCCTATACTAGTTTCTAAGACTAATGATGGTTGAAAGTGCAACCATGTTGTGATACATGAACCTTCATTTAGTTCTTAGAGAAAAGATGCCCTCCAAACCTTTCTTCATGACAGACTGAAAGCGTCTGAACCTAGCGAAACTAGTTGTGTAGACACCAAACAGAGCCAACTACATTTGTTTGGCCTCTAATGTAACCATTTCCTCTCTTAGAGCCCTTGGTGCAGCAACAATTTTGGAAAACAAACACGCCGTAAAATGCTTGCAAGCTTGAGTAACGTGTAACAGTAATAGGTATGGTAAAAATCCCATTATCCAACAACGCTCAAAATCTGCCTGAAAGTTGGTAATAGGAGGAAAGACGGAAAATACGAATTTAGCATTAAAGAGGTACTTATAGTTTATGTACATATGACTGTACACAAAATCACCAGCAAGGTGTTCAAATAGTAGGTACAATAAGAGAAGCACTAGCATAAGGTAATGAAAATGTCGAGTATAAAACCAAACAGTGACTCTGTCTTAGGAACTAGTAACCAAAAGTGTTCTCTCCACTGTAAGTGACATAAAGAAATCCATCTTCATCCTTCTTTTCTTCATATATAGCAGACATAATTGCACCTGCAAAAGCCAAAAGAGACGGCAATTTCCATGGACCATGTCAAATTTAAAAGCTCCATACTGTATCAAAATCTAACGACAATATCGCAACAATTACCTGTGGGTGGGAGAACATTGTCCACAAAGATAAAGATTGCCTTTTCTGCACTTAGTTTAATCCTTTTGCGGATCACATAAACAAATTGCCCCACGGTTAGGTCAGCTGGGACAAGGTACCTGTAATTTCTCACTAAGTTTTAATTAAAAGGAATATAAAATTAAAGGTAAAAAGGCAATAAAAGACACTGTAAAACTTCGGGCACCAAATCCACTAAACCAAATTGATAACTATCCCACCAACATTCAACAGTCCAACTTTATGGAAAAGAAAAATTATTTGTGTAGATTATGGTGTCAACAATAACTAATTATGAACTTTTCTTCAGAGGTTACTGAGAGCTTAGATAGTACACTCTTGCAGGTGTCTACAATACATCCTATACCAGTGAACCTCCATTTGCTTCTTGTAACATTTATATGTGTGTGTACATACACATAAGCATCTAAGTGTAAGCAAAAAGTCACTCTGAATTGCAAGTGTCAGTGTATGAATGTGCTACGCTTGCAACATTTAGATGGTACACTCTTGCAGGTGTTCACGATACAACATTTACAAGTGAATATGAGTTTGCTTCTTGTAATGTCTACATGTGTGCGCATAAGCATGGGCGTCGTAGTGTAAGCAGAATGTCACTCCAAATTCAAAGTATGTGTTGGTGTATGAATACAAATGAGTAATCATACAGAAAAAGGATATATATATTTAAAGCCAATAAAGTGAAACAATTTTTTTTTTTTTTTTCCTATTATGACTTTGGATGCATGAGCAGAGTGCTAGTCTACTATCTATGAGACTCGAATTAACTATGCGATAATCTAAATTGTTATAGAACTCATCAATGACGTGGCTGAATAAAAACCAGAGAAAGGAAAATGGGTATTTAGAAGCACGAATAGTGGAAAGAAAGACCTTACTTTTTCTTATCAATATTTGGAATATCACTTCTCTCCGCCTTCTCCACAATCACCTTAAAATCATAGAAGCAAGGTGTTAGCAAGTGAGCTCGAAGCCAAAGGTAATGTGTTACAGCACAACTGAGATTGTTAAAGATGGTAGTAAAATTAGAGAAAGACACATTCCTAAGTAAGCTTAAGCAAATCTAAAAAAAAAAAACTATCAAACAAATGTAAGCATCTGAAACCAAATAAACCATCTCTACAGATGAAAATATGTATACATGTATATATTTCTTATTGATACTTAAAATCTAACCCGGAACCTGGTGGGAGCAAAACATAGGCCTAAGCATCATAAACAATATACAACTATCAGAGTAGTCTACTTTCTATTGAGCCGCACATCACAATGGGGGGAACCCAAAATTTCAGCATAATGGCAATCAAATTCATGAAACAATATAAAAACAATACTCTTGGGATAAGAGTTGTTTTTGGAGACCAAGTCCATGATCTTGTGCAATCTCATAAGGGAATTTACTTGGTTCATTTTTTATTTTTTTTTTTGAGGATAAATGTTAACAATCAACTGGAGAAATTAATGGGTATTTACTTACCGGAATCCTATCAGGGTATTTCTCTCTAATCCTGGCAGCCTCTGCCCTTCGCTTATCTGAAGATAAAACAGAGCAAATACATAGTGCCATCTGGTGGTATATGCAATAACAATTAACAAAACCAAATACATCATTAGATAGCATACCAAGATCATGCTCTTGCTTGAAGTAGCTCTTTGCCATTCTATCTGAAATCACTACCCAATTTTAGTTCTTTCAATTTTTTCACATGATTTTTAAATTAAAGAATAATTTATATATATGTATATATATTCCTTAGCAGAATTTTTACAAAAAAAAAGAAACCCTGAATCAGTGTGCGATATTCCGAACCGATAAAATTTTCGGAATAGTCAATTACGGAGTCCTTTTTTCTCTAATATTAATCAAAATCACCATGATCAAGCCACTAAAATATACATATATCCTATAAAAATTAAGAAAATATGAAGGACCAAACAAAAAAGAAAAAAAAATCAAGACCAAACCTTTTCGGATCAGTGAGTCTACGAGAGCTCGGGATTTTGTTGACGATAACAAAACAATAGCAATAGCGGCTTGGCTTGGCTTGGCTTTGCTTTGCTTTGCTTTGCTTGGTTTTTTCTCAAAGCTTTTTATATAAAGAGATCTTTATTTATATTTATTTATTTATCCATTCAATATTAATAAATTTATTTAATTATCCTCTGAATTCTTTTTAAAATAAAATAATAAAAATTGAAAAAGAAAGTTTGCAGCTTATACGTCTGTACTTACGTGGCCCACCTATCCATACGGCAAATTGTCTTGCGCACCAATCAAGCAGTTTCTGACCGTCGGATCAGTAACGCTCTTGGTCGATCTCACGGGATGCACGCTTCACGGAGTACGAGTGGGTCCCGCCTTCTAAATTTTCGAAACGTATTAGAATATGAATATGATGGGAATCGGAATATTCTCTCCGCTTCTGCAATCCCAGTATTGCCGACTGTTAATTACGTGTCGTTTGTTCATATCAAAATGTTGCGTCGTTTATACCTATACTTAATATGTCGTACGCCTTTTTCAATACGACATGTCGTTTTCCTTTGTCTCGGCAGCCAGCGATACTTCTTTGTGAACAACGCGGCCTGTCACTCATCACTTCTAAAACGTAACGACATGTTGTCTTTCTTTTATCAAACGATGTCAACAGCATTATTAATAAATGCATGCTGCCCAATTTCATAAATATATATATATATATAGCAAAATCCATTCCAACCGAAGGAGTTTTCCCCTCCAGATATCATTTGGAATTTTTTTTTTCTTTTTTTTTTTACTTTCATGGTGGAAAACACACGTGGTCTTAATTTTGACAATATGGGGCCACATTTTGGCCAAGAAAACAAATAAAATTTTAAAAAAGATATTAAATAGTTAAAAAAAGAGTACTCAAATCCAACCAAAAGCAAGATCTTGTCTGAAGATCTATAGAGCTAATTACCACTTTAATACTTTGGTGTGAGCTAATTAGTTTCCAAAGGACTTGGTAATTGCATGCCTGACAAACACCCAATCCTATTGCCTTATCATTCAATAAAATACACACAAGAATAACCCCATTACTACATAGCTCCCTCTACACTTACTTTAATTTAAAAATAAATAAAAACTGATTTATTAAACCTTTTAAAACCTTGGAAATCGTCCTCGAGCAGGTTTTTTCCTCTTATTTTATATTGAAAAAAATCTAAGCGCTTTAGTTGGATGGTGATATGGAGAAGATTTAAATCCTACTAATAGAGATAAAGTTGGAAGGATATATTGTTTCAAAAGTTGAATAAAGTCATGTGGATTATAGACAAAAGCTCATGGCTTTACAGTTTAAAAGATCACTAAAGATTTATTTCAAAAAAAAAAAAAAAAGGATCACTAAAGATTGATATTATTAATTACTGAATAATAATGCATATTCTAATGTAACAATCAGATCAATTACCTCAAAATAAAATAGAGGTCTTACTCTTATAAAGATCAGTCATGCTATGGTTATATGTCTCTTCCAATGCGCCTTTTCTCTTCCGCTTATTTATTTATTTTTTTTTTGAAATGCAATTATTATCGACGATGCAAGTTCTCTTAGAGCAGTGATCCTATAATTATATATGGCACAAAGTGTCATGTAAATGTTAATTTCTAAGAACAATTTCCTTTATTGAGACAAAAGAAGAAAGTAATTTTCTTTCTTTTGGTCCAAATATAATGATAGTGAGGAAAAACTTCCAAATGACATCATAAGGAAGCATTGTCAAATACAATAACAAACACACCACACACAGGCTTTCAGCAATAACTCATAATGTCCTATTCCTGTAGACCCTATAAAGTAAGTCATCGAATCATAATAGTTGTCGTTTTCGAACTTGTCCGCTGATATATCATAGGCTCGCGGAACTTTGAAGCCCAAAAAGTTGATCCAAGGTTCTTTGTGATGTTTTTTTTGACCCATGGCCATGCATATATGTATATATATATATATATGAACACGAAAACAGATCACGAGTTTGTTTTTATATGTATAAAGTACATACACTATACAGCATGTGCAAGGTGTTTAAGCGCGTCTGCCGTTTGAAAGATTAAAATCTTCTGTGTGGGTTTAATTTGGTTTCGTTATGCAAATCCAACTATGGAACATATGTACTGCAAAATGTTGGAGACTCGATCGAATAAGGGACCAAACAAAAAAAATAAAAATAACACTATAAAGCTGGTGCAAGCTAATGTTTTGACCACTCCTATAAAATCAAAAGGATGACCATAATTTACCATGTTTTATACATATATATTGATTATGAAGATGTATACTATATATGCTGCATGCATGTATGCTTATTTAGATATATATATATATATATAGTGCGGATTTGTTTTTTTTGAAATAAATTGTTGTAAGAGATTTAGAATTTTTAACGAAAGGAATTACAAAAATGAAAAAGAGATCTAGAGTCAAAAAATTAGTTCTCAAGCCCAATAGAGATTTTGCGACCGTCATGACGCGTCTTCAAAATTAACGATGTCGGGCACGGGATTTTGAAGATTCCGACTAATCTTCCAAATATTCTATAATGTTAGAACATTGGGTTTGTGTATTCAAAAAAATCAGCAATTACTCTGGATATATAAAGGAGCCGATAACCAATTTAGCATTAGCCTATAATTAGCTGACAACAAAATTGGCGATACATCTGAATATTTTCGATCGTCTTGGTTTATTTCTACATATTCTATAAGAAGAAGATTAAATAAATAAAAAAGAAACAACAAAATAAAAGAAGTAAAAGAAAAGACAAATAGTAACCTACATTCGGTCCCTCCTTTGAGTGAGCCCTAAGTGAGTTTATAAACAAATGGGAAAACACTATATTTTCTCCTAGGGCTCGTAATCTAGGTTTTTCCATGAAATATATATATATATATATATATATAGCACCAATCTACTAGGTATTTTTTTTATTTATCCATTTGTATCAATTTGACTAATGAAAATTTAATATGTATATTTTTTTATTATAAAAAATAAAAAAGAGAAAGAGTATTAATGATGTACGTCTTTTTATATATTTCATTATAGTCATTACATCACTATTAGATGATGATCCAATGATTAAAAAAAATTATTTACCTATAAATAAAATAAAAAAATACTTATTAGATTGAGAACTTTTATATATATATATATATACTAGGAAATTTTATTTAGCGGGGCAAAGAGGTTTTGAGTTGTGTCACATTCCACTTGATAGAAGCAAAGGGTTTTAATTAGAGCATCACATGGGGGTGGTGCATAAACTAAGCCTTCATCCTGACATGTCCAAATCATGGTTTTCCTAAACAATTCATGCAACACCAAACCCTGTTCCCTCTCATCCCTTCCACACAAATACCAAAACTTTTCTCTTCTTTTTCTTTTTTCCTTTTATTTTTCAAAAATATTGGTTAACGCTTTAAAACGTGTAGACAAGGAAACACCGTTATATATATATATATATATATATATATATATATATATATATATATATATACAGACGCACAACTTGGTGAAGTCTTTAAAATGTCCATTATTGTTTTTGAGATGAAATTTCAGAAGACGTATAGCTGTATTTGAGACAAGTACAGTCGAAATAGGGCTGTATTTGTCCTTCAGATTAAGTTCACTTCCTAATCCTAAAGATCATGAAGTAATTCAAAACAGACTTAATTGTTATAAGCACCGCTCTTGCATTTCCATGAGTTGTTTTGCTCTTATTATTCGTTCTTTTTGGTTGTCTATTTTCTAGACAAAGGGACACCCGATTTTTGATGTGGCTTTACTCAGTTACTTTGATTATCAACAAGAGTACTACAAGACCTGTGACCGCTTGAAGAACAAATATATATTCACTAGAGTTTGCTCTAATTATTTCCACGTTACTCATTTCATTCTTGTTTGCACGCTGTCTCCCGGGACTAGTCCAATTGGGCTCTCGTAGTCTATTTGGCCCTATTTATTTTATTTTATTTTATTTTATTTTTAGGGGGGAGGGGGTTTGTTTTAATTAGCTAGTGGACCACATAGCCAAATTAAGCCTCTATTAACTGCCAGATCTGCTTGATTTATTATTACTTATAAAAAAGATGTGTCTTAAAAGATGTACCTTACACTACTGGTCCCACTAAGGAGAAAAAGAAAAGGTTAAAAAGGAGGATTAATTTAATCAATTAAAAATAAAAACACTGATTGTGACATTACGTAACACATCCTTTGATGAATAGAGCAATCTCTCATGACACTGCAGGAAAGAGCAGAGTTTGTCACGAAATTAACTTAATTATTTTATTATTTGGCCATACAATGGTAGCACATTGTATCTCATGATATACTTTACATTTACACACATATATATATATGCAATTTTAATCTGCAGTGACCAAATTTATCATCATTGCCCTTGCTGATATTACTGCAAAAGAAAAAAAAAAAAATAGTTAGAGAAATGAAAAAGCTTTTCAGTAGATCTTTGTAAGCAAATTAGAGACAAGAAATTAATAAACATCTATGCTGAACATTTTTTTTTTTTTGTTAATGAAATAGCGTGTAAATATCCCATATATTTGGACATTACAATTTACCATTATATATATGGTGAGACAAAGTGATTATCTTTTCAATTAGCTTTGAGTTAAACCTGATTTGCTAATCACATTGAAAAGATACTGACGCACTAAAAGGGAAGGCAGGGGACAAAAGAAACAAAGAACCAAAGATAAAAGAAAGAAAACTACTTTGCAAATGTATATAGTAGCTGCGGAGGCTACTGTACGCAAAAATAATGTACTCTTGAGGCTTGAGTAATGCTAACAGAGTATATATATATATATATATATATTCACTTTTTGACTGTGGTAAAAATGGGAGGGCCAGAAACGGTTAAATAAGAGAGGTTAAATTATAAGGGTTAGCTTTAGGTTATAGAGGCGAGCAACGAGGACCCTCATTGACCCATCCTCAGTAACAGGACGCGTCTACAATGTACATGGTTGGATGATAAAACACTTCAGTTCGCGTGGTGCCTACCTTGATTACTGAAGTTTACTCCCACACCATTGGAGCTTGTTCAGAACCACTTCGAAAGAGCGTTGAGGTTGGGAAATAAGCTAGTTTAACAATCAATCAATCTGAGCCACACATTTTGATCTTGTTTTTTTTTTTTCTCACGAGTTCATTTATTTTTCTTTTTTGGGATATAAAATGTAAATTTTCTTCTTTTACGTCTAATTACATAATACATTGTTTTCATTTATTGTTAGGCCAAAGAAAAAAAAAATAATTCATGTGTTGTTCCCCCTTAATAATTATAGGCAAAAAGAAGCTTATATATTGCCTATATTTCAATTTGCTGACATAGTGTTTTTGATAAAAATATGTATGGGTGTATATATATATATATACATATTTATTGTTTAAGCATGGTACTGTACTCTTTTTTACTTTTTCTTATTTGGGTGACTATTTCTCGTGAATTCAGATGATAACTCTGAACTTTTGCTATCAAAGTATCGTACTTGAAAAAGAGATTCAAGGCTTTTCTTTCCGAAACCAGACGCGAGAGAGAGAGAGAGAGAGAGATGCATTTCACAAAGACAGTATAGCTTTTGAAAATGGAACCATTATGATTTTACGTAATTAAAGGTTGAAGTCGTGGGCAATTTGGGAAACTTAGATGGTGGACCATATTTTTGGCGTTTTGCTCTTATTACAGCCCCAGTCCAAAAGGCTTCGCTCACAGTGCTAATAAAAAAGTAAAAACAATAATAAAAATATAATTAAAAAATATATATGTGATTCGTATTGGTGATATGGGCACCCCCAAACCCAACTCTATTTTCACGTCTCACTGAGGCAGAGCTCATAAAGGAGACCACTTTATTTGCCTTTTTCATGATGCACGCATCCATGGCAGAGCAGAGGAGTACTGCTAAGAGACAAGGGTAGAAGTAGAACACAAGAGATTAGGATAGACACCCAACTGGAACAACAACCAGGGGTTTAGTCTAGAGAGAGAGAGAGAGAGAGAGAGAGAACTAGAGAGTAGAGAGAGGGAGAGATGGAGCTGAAATGGAGTCACACCAGGGATTCATAGAGATGATGATGATGATGATGATGATGAGGATAAAGCAAGGAAGGAAGAGAAAGAACAGTGGCGAAAAGGAGATGGGTCTTTCTCTTTTCGTACCTCTGAGTTGAATAAGAAGCTATGGCATGCAAGGAGCGATGGTGGTGGTTTTGAAGCTTCTTGAGTAATATTAAAATTTTTAATAAAAGAAAAAGAGAGATTTAGGCTTCGGAAATCTGAGAACCCACTTGAGCTTGTAACCGTATACTTTCTTCTTATACGAATCTTGGGCTCTGTTTTGATCTCTTAAGGGAATAAGAGGGTATTCGAAATTGCAGCTTTTCTCCCATTGATTTGGGTCGAAGAGAAGTGGAGGAGAGAAGAAGAAGACACGGACACAGACACAGACACAGAGCTTATTAGCTTAGCCAGAAACGAACCCACTTATGTTCTTCACATGAAAAGAAGCCCGAGCCCTCCCACATCGGCGGCATCGACTCTCTCTTCGTCTTTCGGTGGTNGTTGCGGTTCCACAGACAATACGGGAGGCGTGGCGACGCTTCCGCCTGAGCCACCGGCTGCGGCGCCCACAACCGAACCCACTGGCACTGCGCGCAAAGACGAGTGGGCATCGGAGCTTCAGCCAATTCCAGCTGGAATACTAGAGGCTGTGACAACTGGTTCAGGAGGCGAAAGATGTGGGCTTGTTGGGTTGGAGGATTGGGAGAACATGTTGTCCGAAACGGCGGCAGCGTCTTCTCCGGGACAAGACCACTCGCTTCTACGGTGGATCGCCGGGGACATGGAGGACCCCTCCTTTGGCCTCAAGCAGCTATTGCAGAGTGGGAACACTCTTCTCGAGTTTGACGGCAATGCTGGTTTGGGAATGGTCGATCAGGGTCCCGGTTTCGACCTCATCGGGGGCGTCAACGTTTCGGGTACTGGTAGTCTAATGGCAGGGATTAATCCAAGTTTAGCTTTCTCTGGTGCTGGGTTTACGAACAACAACAACAACGACGGCAACAATGGTGGTTGGAAGATTGGTTCAATTGCGCCAACAAGTTCTTCAGGGGCACTTAATTACAAGATCACGAACTGTCATATGCAAAACCTCATTTTGTCAAACTCAGCTAGTAGTCTTCCTCTTCCGGTTTCTTTGCCTCCTGGAGTGATCTATCAGCCGCCGCCGCAGCAGCAGCATTTCGAAAGCCCGGATGAGAAGCCGCAGATTCTGAATCCACAGGCGTTGATGAACCAACAGCAGGCTACTAAGTTATCTCAAAATCCCAACTTTTTTCTGCCACTAGAACAACACTTGCTTCAGCCCCAATCGAAGCGCCACAATTCGGGCATTGTAGACCCAAACTCTCAGATCCCAAAAGCCGTTCCGTTTTGTGATCCAGGCCATGAGTTTTTGCTCAGGAAGCAGCAGCATCATCAGCAACAACAGCAGCAGCAGCATCTGGGTTTTCCTCAGCAGAAGCCATTGATGGTACCCAAGCAGATGCAGAAGGTGCTGGTGGGGCCGGCCGAAGAAATGACCCACCATCACCATAACCAGAACCACCACCATCAGCAGCAGCAGCTTCAACAACATCAACATGCTTTGCTCGACCAGCTCTATAAGGCCGCAGAGTTGGTAGGGACTGGGAATTTCTCACACGCGCAAGGGATATTGGCGCGGCTCAATCACCAGCTCTCCCCCGTTGGAAAGCCCCTCCATAGGGCTGCTTTCTACTTCAAGGAGGCGCTGAATTTACTCCTCTTGAACAACTCTTTCACTAGTGTTCCTCCCAGGTGCCCAACACCCTTTGATGTCATCTTCAAGATGGGAGCTTACAAGGTCTTCTCTGAGGTCTCCCCTCTTATTCAGTTCGTTAACTTTACTTCCAATCAGGCCCTCCTAGAAGCCCTTGACAACGCCGACCGGATTCACATTGTCGATTTCGATATTGGTTTTGGTGCTCAGTGGGCTTCCTTTATGCAGGAGCTTCCCGTGAGGAATAGAGGTCCTCCGTCGTTTAAAATCACCGCCTTTGCCTCCCCCTCCACCCACCACCCCGTCGAGCTCACGCTCATGCGTGACAATCTAGCCCAATTCGCCAATGAGATTGGCGTGCCTTTCGAGCTCGAAGTGGTCAATTTCGATTTTTTGGAACAGACTTCCTACTCAATGCCAATCTTCCGTGCCGAGAGCGAGGTCGTTGGGGTGAACTTTCCCATTTGGTCTTCGTCAAATCAACCGGCGGCATTGCCCAATCTCCTCCGCTTTGTAAAGCAGCTTTCCCCCAAGATTGTGGTGTCGTTGGACAGAGGGTGTGACAGAAGTGACCTTCCCTTCCCGCAACACATCCTGCAGGCTCTCCATTCCTACATAAACCTCTTGGAATCCTTGGACGCGGCTAATGTGGCTTCGGACGCTGTTAACAAAATTGAGAAGTTTTTACTTCAGCCTAAGATTGAGAGCACTGTTCTGGGGCGTCTCGGGGCCCCGGACAAAATGCCTCTTTGGAAAACAATCTTTGCCTCCGCTGGTTTAACACCAGAGACATTCAGTAACTTTACCGAAACTCAGGCGGAATGCGTGGTGAAGAGGACTCCCGTGAGGGGCTTTCATATTGAGAAGCGTCAGGCGTCACTTGTGCTGTGCTGGCAACGTCGAGAGCTCATCTCAGTTTCAGCTTGGAGGTGCTAAAGATTACCAATTTGACAGAACAGGGATAATGGTTTTTAGCAACGCAATTTATCCTAGAGGTTCCAACTTATTCTACTCTGATATTAAGCCAATAAATGTTTGAACTCTGTTCTTGGCACCTCTGTTATGACTTGAATCTTTGTGAATTATCATGATTATCGGTCTACTATGCTCATTATCTATCTAGTCTAGATAAACTAGAATTTTCCGTCAAACAAAACATCTAACGGGAAGAAGTCAATAGAGTCTTATTTCGTTTGGCCATGCATATTATGGTTTTCATATGTTGATATTCTAATGGTGAGAAGATGCATTGTGTTTTGGTTAAGATGGTTGTGATTTGTTGTACACTTGACTATGACAACAAAATTTGCAGAGAAATTCTTACGTGAGTTCTGACTTTTTTGCCACTTTGGTAGTCATACTAAACATGCTTTGCTATTTTAACTATGGATTCACATTCGTGCATTATGTCTGCTCACATTCTTTTGATATCTTTTGAGTCTGTTTCTGGTTGGGAACTAGTCTAAACTAGCCTGTCAAAGGAAATGAGAGCTTAGCCTAAGAAAGTCTCTCCTTTTACTGAAGAGGTTAAGGCTTAGTAGTTGCAGGTCTTCAATTGTGTACTATACTGTAGAGAGAAGTGAAGTCAAGCTTAATTTCCAATAATCATATTCCCAATGAAGGGCTTCAATGAGTTTCAACTTGTGGTTATTATCATAGATTTTGAAATTCTTCTAGGTTAAAAACTTCTTAGTTCCCCTTATTGACCTCATGTTGACTCAAATTAGGCCCTAAACATATTAATGGAGAATGAGGCAGTTAGACTTAGCAAATTTCAGGCGTCTTAATCTGTGATCACATCATAAGTTATGCTTGTCTTGTTTACAAGGATCAAAATATACCTAAAGTTGCTGCAAGCCACCAATTTAGATAATGTTGCACATTTTTAGGAAATTTTACGGATAGTCTCATGTCTTTAACCTTGCCTCCAATTATTTACTAATTGGCAGCTAACAAGAGACTGTGGAACAGACAATTTCATGAACCCCACAACATGAATATATATCATTTTGTTTTGGGGCTTTTTACCTAAGAAAACTCCATATTAGTTGGTTTCCATGATTGCTTGAAGAACTTGTATGATGCAACAAGAGAAGGTTCTTATTCAGTATATAGCTTTAACACCATTTATTAGACATTCAATAAGAATCTTATGATTCCTAGTTACACTTACCTAATCAAATGTGTCATGTTTCAAGTTTAACAGAATATTATGTCTTACGCGCATGTATACACACAATCACATATATAATCTTATGAGATTTTGACATATGAAAATTGAGATCTTGCTTGCTGCAGATAACCTATTTTGCATTGTCAAAGTGATATAAATTTGCAAATTGCAGAAACACTTTGAGTAGAGTATACCAGCAAAAGAGCAATACTTAGTTAACACTGAAATCTTGTGAGGGGGACAAAGAGTACATGACACTATCTACAGACCATGTTATAGTTGAAAGTCTGTCATAACCTGTCTCAAAATTCTCTCTATGCATGTATAACAAACACCAAACACGTAACGCGTCATTCTCCCCTTGTTTGAAAGCATAGCTTATTTTATAAGCGCACATATACATTCACATATACGGTAGATTGAATTCTTTAGATTAATACAGCATTACAGCTCTTTAAATTCTTGTCCTTATAGTTCATTGAATTTGCTATATTTCTATTTTTTTTTTCATATTAGTTTTTATATTCTAGACATCTACTAATCAAGCCACATGGTCCATGTTTGATTGAACCTCCACTTGATTACTTTATTCAAATTTGTTTTTGGGGAGGTCAAGTTTTCATATTGGAAGCTTTTAATTTAATCCACATTTTTTGTTTAATGCATTTCCATAGTGTAGTTGATGTGAAAGCTAAAACAGTCCATTTCAATGAATGAATTTCATGTGGGATTACTTTATGTAATTTGGTAGATAAGAAAATTATTATATAATTATTTAAAGTATGAGAAAATAAAGAAAATTTCGGTAGTATAAAATTTAGAGGAACATGCCTAGTATGAACAGAGACAAAGATTAATCACAGATTATGGTTTCCCCATTTTCTTTAGTTCAGAAAAATGTTAATTAAGTAGAAAAATGTCGGTTTCATTGAAAACGAATTCCTATAATAATCCTTTGCGAACAACCTCGATAATGGGTTATAGATTTAAGGATTATAATAATTAAAATTGATTATTAAAATCTGTATTTTAGAGATGTAAAGTTGTATATAATAAGGTCTTGGTGGATTTCGTAATTCTCCTGAGGTTTTCAACTAGTTCTAAATTATTGGTTTGACAATATTTAATTGCTTAGGATGTTATGTTATTGTTAGGGGCATCGGCATTGGAACTTGGTAGTGATTATTAAGATTTATCATATAGGTTAATTACTATTAAATTAGAAAGCTTTGATCAGACATAAAGATGGCTCATTTATATAGACAAAAGCTAGGTTTAGGTGCCGGTCGTACAAACCCAATCACTTTCACTTGGGGCACACCTATAAGGAAAATAAAGGTTTCTTTCTTTTTTTTTTTTTTTTAAAAACTTTTTCTGTTTATGTGATTGGAAGCTTTGCCTGTCATTTTAACACAGCTGCTTGAGACTTGACATGATGTGACATTTCCATGTCAAAATTGAGGAATAGATAATTAGGAGTGGAATTAGAGTTTTTTTCCACGTTGTTATATGATTGTTATTATTATTAACTTTGATTTCGAAAATATTTTTGAGGCCCAGAATTTCAAGTCCATATCCAAAGGTGAGCTAGCTATCTAGCTTTTGCTAATTTTCTCTATATATAATTAAATAATAATAATAATAAAAATCAAGAAAAATAAGACCCATATACAGTGCATAAATGCTGTGAGCCACTTATTATATGGTTCATGGTTGCGCCAGTGGTCCAACCCAACCCAGCCTATTGGGGGCACAATCTCTTTTGGCTTTTTGATCATTTTCATGTATTAACAAAAAACACTAACTTAATTCTTTTTGTGATTTAAGTACTAAATATCAGGCCGTAGATCTGTTGTGATAGGTAGACTAGGTCAGGAAGATCAACGGTGCACATGAATTAGGACATGCTACACTAAGTATTATTCTAGAGTCAAAGTCTAGGCAGTCTAGCAGGTCAGGTCCTCATGTGAACTTTTTCGCCATTTGCATTGGAATTTTGAGGCTCTATGATTTTACTATTATAGGTACTGAGAAAGCTACATTACAAGTTTTGAATGATTTAATTTTGGTTAGGTGGGCCCATACCAGTTGAAAACACATTTGTTACTAGATTGTGTAGTTTAACTCTTGGATTGCAAATCAGAGATTAACAATATATACTACAAAATTTAATACTCCTTAACTCAATTTTTGAGATTTTTGACAGAGTGGTTAGTACTAGTTTTTAATTTTTATGTTGTTTATTTTATATTTACTGGAGACCCAAATTTGTCCTTACCTGACGTGTAATATTTCAAGCATGCCCCTCAGGTCTGTCTTATTATTATTAGTTTAAGGCTGCAGAGAGCCAGAAAGTTGATCAGTGGGAGGGGGTTGGGGCAAGAGAGACAGCTCGTCCCGTATGCTGCACAATGGCACGAAAACGACTTGAGATCTCTTAGGCACCTTAATGTGGGACCCTGTGCACCCACTGCCTGAGTGGTCTCCGTCATGATCGTGCCACGTGTATGGAAGATATTTTTGGAAGCCACGATGTATGACACGTCATTGTCTACTTGGGGATTTGACCAGAGTCATTATGCCTTAGGGGGGCTTCATACATATGATCAGTCACTCGGTCCTTATAAAGAAATTTAAGCTTGGCCTTATTACTATGCAGTTTTATACCAAAAAAAGGAAAAAGAAAAAAGAAACACTTGGTTTTAGGTAAAGCAAATGACTTGGAATTAGGAATAGTGCTCTAATATATAGTTCAAATAGTGGGTAGGAGAACGATTCAACCGTCCAAAAAACCTCCAAAAAGAAAAAAGAAAATAGTCGGCCTGTTTCATTCAAGTTTATAAGATTAATACTAGTGCTACTGCTACTGCTACTGCTACAACATGGTGACCAATTAGATTTCCGAATTGGCCCATTTTATGTCACAATGACCGGCCATGTATAATTGATTAATTCTATATATTGTTAAAAATAAGTTGACTTTAAAGGACATGTACTCCTTCATCATATTGTATTATTTTAGTTTGACCCAAGACACTTCTCAACTTGGCAATCATTAGGGCAGTTTCAGTTCTTTGTTGACAAAAACTAGTCGAGTTTTTGGATACTAATTTAAAGTCTGCATCTTGTTTCGATCTCTTCATGAGATCCGAACATGTCTAAGTTCAAAGTGCTTGCATCAATACTTGGTGATTTTAAATACTTCTCTTCTGTACAATATATTATTGTTTTTGTAATAATAGATTAATGGCAGGGGGTTGAATTTGGGTAGTGCTTAGGTGGTCCACTGAATACTAACTCGATCATGAAGGTCCGGATGTGAAGTACATAAATCGTTGGCATGTTTGGTTGCCCACATGAACCAAAAACGACATGCATCTTTCCTTGTAAAAGGGGTCTAATTTTCTGGCGGAGAGAAAACTCTGAATATATATAGGCACGAGGGGATTAGTCCCTTCTATGATTTAACAAACATAAATTATGTTTTAACTAATCACTAGATTCCCATTCTAATAGGTTTTTTTTTTTAATCGTTGGATCATTGATCCAATGATTATCATAATTTGAGTAATTGAAAAAAAATAATAAAAATAAATACTTATTATTTGATAATTTTTCATTCTCTTTTTATTAGAAAAATATGTATATAACTAATTTTAATTGATTAAAATAATATTTATAAATAAGTAAAAAAAAAATAACTATTGGATTAGTACCCTTATATATAGGGTAAATATCACATGGAGTCCCCAAACTTTGTCTCATGTATCACTTAAGTCCTCTTTCTTTCTTTTTCTTTTGTAACTTTTATTTCTCCGAACTTTATAATTTTGTAACACTACTATTCTTTTTACGTTTTTCCGTTAATTTGGGCCGTTAAAATACTTGTACTGAGCATGTGATCCATTCCTAAGATGCATTAGGTGTTTTAATAGTTTCACTTTAAGGTTGAGTAATTAAAGAAATCAGAAACTAAAACCAGAATGTAGGTCATAAAATTATTAAACTTTGAATGTAGATCATATAATTTCCCTTAAACCTTTGCTCTAATGAACATAGTAAAAATATTTTGATTCACTGTGCTCCAATGTATGGATTTTTTTTTTTTTTTTGGATCAGGGTGCTCCAATGTAAGTTGATGTTAGGTTGAGTCCAGTCCCTTCACTTCACTATCGTTTAGATGAAGTTATCTGCTTTACTCTTGCTCCATCATTACAGACGTAATGAGAAAGAGAAAGAGATAAAATATGCATATATACATGTATATGGAGAGATTAGGTAAGCATAACCCTCCGAAAAAACTCCAGAACACAGCAATTCAAAGAGCTTTGAAATTCAGTCAATTAACGAATTAATAAATAAACAAAGAAAGAAAGGGAAAGGGACAGAAAGTATTATTGTTAACTTAGCTGAGTACTTCTAAGATAGACAACAAAAGGGGTTGAAAGGATATTGCAAGCTAACCCTTCTAAGGTCATGAGAAAATACAGACTAGCAATTACTAAACTACAAAATTATTTTGTTTTATTTTCCCCTCTTTTTCTTGTTTCCACTGTCATATTTTTCGAGTAAAAAATTTTGCCAAGGCTACAGGGAGAACTAATGGAAAGCAATCATTAACTCTTAAAAAATTTCCTTAATAATCTCAATACAAAAATTTGCACCAATGAATTATTTTTAGGCCAAAGTACATAATGGATGGCCAGCTCTATTTAATTTGAAAGTTGGTGTTAGTATTTTTGCTCTATATTCCCACTATAAACAGAAGAAAAAACAAAGCAATACTCAAGGGAAGGTCGAATAGAGCTAAGAGAGGATTCAGCTCCTATGATCTTTGGTTGCAGTTAAATCTTTTTTCCTTTATTTTTTATTTTTTCTATTTGCTATTGTTGAATGGGGGAGGTGATGAAAAAATTGGCGTCTAAATTTCCTTCTCTTTTCTTGATTTAGTCGTTTGTTATAATACCAAAGAAGGAAAAATCAATCCTTCCATTTCACTTAATGCCTTTTAGGAATGGATCATGTGTGTTTTAACTGCCCAAATAAACGGAAAATAGAAGAGAATGAATATGTTACAAAATTATAAAATTTGGAGAGTTAAAATCTACAAAATAAAAAAAAAAATGAAGACTTAAGTGATACGTCGGACGAAGTTTAGAGATCTCAAATGATATTAACTCATATATATTTATATGCTTATTAAGAAAATGTGGACCCTCGGAAAATAGAAACAAAAACATGCCTCTTAATTCAAAATTGATTCCTGAAAATGATATAACAAATGGGGATCCCATATAAATTGCCATTTTAAACAGTTGAGTCTTGATTTATAACAGTACGGCACCAGTTGGAAGATGATCAGGAATATATTCACTTATAAATATATCCAAGAGATTAGTATCTTGTTCATACTACTCCACGTGGTAGTACTCGCCTCATCAAAGACAATATCATGACCCTTTGGTGAGCTTGTCACTTAGATATAGATATGTATAGATTAAAGTTTAGGAGACTTTAGGGAAAAGGTGCATTT
This sequence comes from Parasponia andersonii, assembly GCA_002914805.1. Taxonomy (NCBI): domain Eukaryota; kingdom Viridiplantae; phylum Streptophyta; class Magnoliopsida; order Rosales; family Cannabaceae; genus Trema; species Trema andersonii. The sequence continues at coordinate 74,079 of JXTB01000434.1, forward strand.
GTACTATTATTGAGGCGTTTAGGAAAAACTGTCTCCATGGAAAGTTTAATGATGTAGCTAGCAACCACTTGTCAGTGAAAATGGGGGGAAAGTGCTAGTTGCCTAGCTCCTTGGAGTTAGGGACTTTGGTTTATTTATAAGGCAATTTATAAAACATGGGAGCTCCTCTCATGAGGCATATAAATACCAACTTTTTGCTTTTTGGTTTTCATTCAATCATGTAATATACAAGCAAAAATAAAATAAAATAAACGTAATTAAGGGATGATCACCACCAAATCCACCCTTCTACTTATAAGCGACATTAATCCCACTATCTAGCTAGCACTGCATGATATGCTGTTTTCCTAAGTCTTGTTTATCAGTGATGGTGATACGAAAAATTGTCATCTATATCTTCCTAATTAAATGTATGCTTAAGAAAACATGAGTCGGGTAACAAGAGACATTAAAGGGACATGCATACGCTTACTCATAGAGTAAGCTGTTCAAGTCAGTTTAACGAAGAATACATATGCGTACTTAAAATGAGTGATACAAAATCAACCATATAATCCACTTGGAGATTTGAGGAAAACATATGGCTACGTACTTAATTATTAGTGGCCTAAAGGGACAAAAGAAAACAAAAAATGGATACATGGGCGAGCGTGTGGGATGACGAAAGTGATAGTGATATATATATATATATATATATATATGAAACATGATCGATGCTTTAAACATTGTCCCCCGACATCTTTTCTCGTCCCATCTTTTCAGGTTTCACTAATTTGTTGTTTTAATTACTCTCTTTGAGAATTATGTATGAGCGTAGAAAAAACGCATTCCCTTGATTTTCAAGGCAATCATTCAATTTCCAAAGGTACGTAGGTCCCAAACCAAACACACACGTCCCCTCCAAGGAGAATTCTCCCTGCCTGCTCCCATTTCCCTCATTCAGGTTGTAGTCCCTCAATTCCCCAATTTTCTTTGCTTTTGGTCCATGCAAGTTACTCTTTTGACCACTTCAAAAAGAATAAGCTCTTTTCTTTTGCTCTTTTCTTTTTTTTTTTTTTTTNATAGTCCTGACTTTTGTTAAGAATAGTTGTTTACTAATTTACATTTGAAATTTAGCCCGTGTACCCCATTTTTTGCAAACATAAACCTACCCCATTTTTATAAAGATATTGTTGTTTTGCCCTAACTTTTACAAATTTGGTACTAGTTTGCCTCACTAAAGTTCTATGATAATGGACGAGTAAAACTTGTTTTTTCACTGAAAATGATACTCATTTTAACTAAATACATTTTTGTGAAAATGAGATTGTTGAAAAATTCCCCATCATTCTTAATTTTAACTATATATTTTTTTTGAATTTTATATGCAAATTTAAAATATAGTGATTTTATATCTTTTATTCCCCCTTATTTAGTGGGCCTCCATATTTGGTGGGTAAATTGATACTTAAAAAAAATGCATCCATAATTGAGGTAAAGTGACATAATATTTGCAAAAATTAGGGCAAACTAACATTACATATGAAAAAATTAGAGTGTGGGTAAAATTTCATACGTAAGTTGGGTAAATGACCATTCTCAATAAAAAGTTAAGAAATTTAGATGAATAACCAATATTTTAAATTTGATTAAGTAGATGTCCACTTTTTAAATTTTATAGCTAAATATTCAAGTATATATATATTTTTACACTTGGTAGATAAACACATCTACTAATTTCAATTATTGTACTAAAATATATTGGGTATGTAATTTTTTATACTTGATATATAAATATATATACTGGACATTTTGCTATAATATTCGACAAAGAGATATTTACTTAAATTGGGCCTAAAATTTGGTCATATTTCTATCATCCCCGTAAAAGTGAGAGATGCAGTGTATTTTGTCATTTTTCTTTTTTAAAAATTTCTCAAATAATACTTTGAATAAATTAGCTTAATACCACTTTTTTTCTCATTAATTAAATCTACCACTATACCACTTTTTAAAATGAATTCTTGATGAATTCTTGACGTCGATAATAATCTTGACAGATTTTTGATGGATTCTTGATGAATTCTTGATAGTTTATTAACTAATCCCCTCCCAAAAATGGTAGAATCTAATAGTAAAAATAAATTTAGCTAAATATTTGAAAAAAATAATAATTATCTACTTAATCCTAGTACTTTTTATGCACGAGCACGTAACTTGTTGTTTTATCGTTTTTCTATTAAGTTTGTTGTTTGCTTTTTATTCACTTGTCGTTTGTTTTAGTTTTATTTTGGGCCAAAACTTGGTCGTTTTATACTAGGCAGGCCTTACTTATTGTGAAGTCGCTGGGTTGTAAATGGGAGATGATAGAATATTGCATAACAGAGAGTTCTTTGAGCTTTTGAGGTTTCCCTCTTCCTCTTGCGCGCCATGGATTTGGCTTTTATCTAGCTTCTTGCTGCATCAACTTTGGTCTGATTAGATATTGGAGCAAATTTCTAAGAACTAGTTAAAAGAATGTCCAAAGAGTTCTTGTATGCCTACTCAAGTTTGCTATTCTATATATAGATTACTTTATATCACTATTTTTTGGTTTGATCATTAGTCATTCATAAAACTGGACTCTTTTATTGCCAACTCGTGGTCTATAAGCAAAAACAATAACCATCGAAAGAAAAATATATGAATTAGTTTTACCTAAAGAAATTAAAGAAACTAGAATGTGTTCTTTTTTTTTTTTTTTTTTTTAAGTAATACATCGTCATTTCTTTTAGGAATAAAGAAATTACTTGTAGGCACTATATCAAGCTAATTGACGTAATTCAATTCTGAATAAGTAACATAACATGATAAGATCATATTATTCTTAATTTTTTGTCTAACATCAACATGATAAGATCATATTATTCTTAATTTCTTGTCTAACATCAACGCAGTTGTACTACAACATAGAAATAAACGAAAATGTCATTACAAGTTAGTCAATATATATAACATAACAAGTTAGTCAATATATATAACATACCAGGTGTAGGAGTAGGGCAGTAGTAGAGGAGTCCAACCATTCATTGCATGAATTGCAAAAACAGTGGATCGTTTATGCAAAATAAATGACATGTCGTTCTATTCGGACAGAAACGACATATTGTTTTTTTCAAAAAAAAAAAAAAAAAAAAAAACCGTCGCTAATGGGATGTGTAACTAAAACGGGTCATTTTTCTGAAGAACGATATCGTTTTTTCTGATAGAACAACAACTTGTTACATAACATAACAACTGTCGTTTAGCTTACTCTTTTCTTATTATTATTATTTTTTTCAAACGACATCTTAGGACAAGTAAAACTCTTTCATCTGTCTACTCGTCTACTTGAATTAAATTGGCCCAAAAAAAATTAAAAAAAAAAAAAAGTTTCGGCAGAGGAGCAAGAGCAAGATCAAGATTCAGAATCAGGAAAAATGGGGATATTAAGGAGCAGCTTCTCGTTTATATTGGGGACCATGTTCGGAGTATACGTAGCTCAGAACTACAACGGTCCAAACATTAAGAAGCTGTCCGACACTGCCCTTTTGTTCGCTAAACACATCGAAGAAACCTACCGAACGCCCAATAACAAAGGCGACAGTTCAATTAGATTAATTTACCAATGTTTTTTCGCTCAATACCCAGTTTACGTTGTTGCAAATCTAATAACTATATGATTACATTTTTGGCCTCTCTTTTTTATTTTCTTTGGGTTGAGAGAGAACACTTTTCGCCCCCTTTCAGTTGACCTTTGTTTTGGTACGAACTGTGTATAATGCAATACCAAATTCAGTGTTAATGTATGCTCTATTCGATATCTGCATTTTTCATATTACTTTTTACATGAACCCTTTATTTATTTATTTATTTTTAGAAGTGTTGAAGGTTCTAAGTAAGATTTTCATCCAAGCCATAATGTTGTACCGTGATTTAGACATACAAAAACTTAGCGTTTAAATTTCACCTTAGCACGCCTTAAACGACAAGATTATGATAAACTACTTATTATGAAAGTCAATATTTACGTGTAAAAACCACTATAAGCTCTAACAGGATTGTGATTTTTCTAGTCCAATTCTAGTCTATGCCTATGCCTATGCCTATGTGAACATGAGTTTTTTTTTTTTTTTTTTTCCTATCTTTTGCTAGAAAGTAATTCAAGAATAAACAGACAACCAAGGAGGACCGAGGGAGAGGCCACAAACACCCTTAAAAGATACTATAAAATAATTCAAGACTGTTGGTTGGAGAACACTCTAATAAGGACATCTGAAAGAAAAAAAACAACCAAAAGAAAAAGAATCAGCGACTCAGGCTGTGTCATGCGAACATGAGTTGAACTAGAAGAAATTGTGGCAGCCTCTAATTGCGAACATGAGTTGAACCAGAAGAAATTGTGATAGCCTCTAATTGGGATGAGGCTAAGGCTGCGCAAGAAGTTCTTTTCTGTGTGTGACAAATGCCACTCGCCCGTGCATGCCGTTTGCTGACACTGAGTCCCAAAGTTGGCAACTAGTTTGTGTACTCTAAAATCTTCAGAATCTCTTCAATTTAATTTACCAGGAATTGACATTATATCATCACTGTTATGCCTACATATGCGTTCTCATACATGGTAGATTGAGCTCTTTAGAGTAATACAGCACTTCAAATTCTTGTCCTATGGTTCATTGAATTTGCCATATTACTTTTTTTTTTTCTTCTTTTTAGTTTCTACTTTCTAGACGTCTTCTAATCAAGCTACATGGTCCATGTATATTTGATTGAACCTCTACTTGATTACTTTATTCTTTTTTGTTTTTGTTTTGTGTTTTTTTTTTTTTAAGTTAAGTTTTCATATTGGAAGCTTTTAATTTAATCCATTTGCACAAGGAAGTTGATATGAAAGCTAAAACAGTCCATTTCAATGAATGAATCTCGTGTAGGATTTTTCTATGCAATTTGGTCGATAAGAAAATTTTATTATATGCATATTTAAAGTAGATGGGAAAATAAAGAAAATTTCAATGCAGAGTAGTATAAAATTTAGAGGAGCATACTTGGCATTTGCTTCGATCTAGTCCCTTGGCCGCCGATGTGCATCTCCTGTGGGCTAGGCCTTTAGTTGGCCAAGTGTTGTCACTTCACCACCAGTGATACAATTTCCAGCTAGTTCTAAATTATTGGTTTGACATTATTTAATTGCTTAGGATGTTATGTTAGACGCATTGGCATTGGAACTTGGAACTGATATCAAGATATATCATATGCTTTAACGTTAAATTAGAAAAGCCCTGATCAGACATAAAGATGGCCTATGTACATAGACAAAGGATAGGTTCAGGTGCCGGTCGTAGAAACCCAAATACCAATCACTCTCATTTTAACAGAGCTGCTTGAGATTTGACATAATTATGCGACATTTCCATGTCAAAAATGAAGAACAGATTAGGATTGGAATTGGAGATTTTCTACAGGTTGTTATAGTTATATGGAACGTAACGTACTATATGACACCCAGCAGAATTAACCGACCGAGCTTAGAAGGAAACTCCTAGACGTTCAAGCTTGGACTAGAAGATTTAATAAAAGTATAAAAACTATCAAGGAACATATTGTCGAAGTGGAGATTCGTAATAAGACAACATTTCCAGTTGAGTTGTCCTGACTAGAAGCGTCCGGTGCTTTCTCTCTGTACTTTATGAAGATCGTGTTTCTAGCAAGAGTTAGTCGGATTTGACACAATGTTCTAGCTCTATAGTTGCTTCTCATGTTGTAGATTTGAGGATTCTGTTCCAAAGATGAAGTATTAGATGCTGTGTACTTTAGAAAAATTACGAGTATCCCACCATTTCATACGCACCACTATCACAAAGATGCCTACCTATGTTCCATACGTATATCAATATTATGCATATAGTATGTGGACATATATAGTAAGAGTAGTAGCCTAAAAAGCTTCGATGGACATGAAGAACATCACCAGAAGTAGAGCTAGGAGGGGAGTTAAGAAAAATGGAAAACACGAGTCCTAAAACAAGAAGACAACTTGTGGAGAAAGATAAGATAATGTCTGTGTTTGATGCTTGATGACTCTGTGAGAGGCTGCCAAACGATTCTCAAATACTTTCCATTCACTGGAAAGGATCAGTCAAAAGAAAGCAAAAAAAGGAGAGAATAATCACTAAATAATTGCCAAAGTTGGTTGCTTAAAGCATTGATGTGATTTGAAGAATTTAATCTTTCTTTCTTCCCACTTATTCTGGACCACCCTTCTATTTAGACCAAACCGACAGATGTCTCTATTAACTCTGTTGTAAGCCACAAAGACGGTTGTCAAAAACCAAAAAACTATTAAGAGAGAATGCTTAGGTCTTGCTCTTACCTGTTAGAGTGGTAAAGTTTTCTTGTGTTGTTTAAGAAAGAGATCTCTAAACGAGGACAAGGACAGGAGAGGCTTTAATTAGGCTTTTATTAGTCTAGAGAGAGAGAGAGAGAGAGAGAGTGAGTATCAAAGAGTAGTGAATCCAATGGCCGAGGGGAAGAGCTGTGATGAATGGAAGCCTTTTATTGCAATGGTAGGAGTCGACTTTGTGTTCGCCGTGCTGAATATTCTTCTCAAGAAAGTGCTTGACGAGGGGATGGACCATTTAGTTCTTGTCACATACCGATTGTCAATATCTGCCATTTTCTTGGCCCCAATCAGCTACTTTTGGGAAAGGTACGTATCAATGCCTCAGTTTTATCTTCTTTCCATTTGGGGAATTTTTACATAACAGAATGAGAAACATGCATGATCATAAGTCATTTCCCATGTTGTGATCCAGAGCTAAGAGATCTCAGCAGCTAGCTGGTATCTTAACATCGAGTCAAAAATTAATATATATATATATATATATTTATTTATTTATAAAGGGGTGTGTATGTGTGTGTGTGTATGTCAGTTAATTGATCCACAAGAACTTAGCTTATATAATAAAAGCTTGCTTGCAGGGATAGCAGACCTAAGCTCACACTTCGAATCTTATGCTACCTATTCCTGAGTGCCATTGTCGGGTTAGTGAGTCATCTCAATCACTTTATTACTTTTCGAAAAATGATGAACATTCATTCTCTCGTGGGTTGTATACCTTGTTTACTTGCAGGGCATCCCTAACGCAGTACCTGTTCCTTCTTGGGATTCAATACACATCGGCCACTTTCGCATGCGCCTTTGTGAATATGGTGCCTGTCATCACTTTTCTAATGGCATTACCGTTTGGGTACGCAGTAAGAATAGTAACACGCATCCATGATCATTAAGCCTAATTTTCTTTGTCTAAGAAAAATATAATGTCTGTTTGCTCAGATTGGAGGCAGTGAACTTGAAATGCAACAGCGGAAGAGCCAAGGTGATAGGAACACTAGTGTGCATCGGAGGCGGGGCTCTGTTAATACTGTACAAAGGAGTGTCTTTGTTCGACAACAATCGTCATTCACAAGCAAGCATAGAGAGGGCCATTTCTAGACTCAGCTCATCCAAGAAGACAGAGAGATGGACGATCGGGTCAATAGCTCTGGTGATGGGAACTCTGTCCTGGTCTTCCTGGTTTCTCTTGCAGTCAAACATAGGGAAGAGATATCCGTGCCAGTATTCCAGCACCGCCGTCATGTCCTTCTTCGGTGCCATTCAGTCCGCCATCTTGAGCTTGTCGACAGGTAGCAACCTCTCCGTGTGGGTTCTACGGGGACGGATACAAATCATAACGGTCGTGTTTGCTGTAAGCATTCCTTAGCTCCTTTAGCCTTTTTCAGGATTGAAAGCACTATAACAAAATGATGAACAGGATTGAATGCACTATAACAAAATGATGAACAAAGTAAATTCACTTTCAGGGAATGGTCGGATCAGGGTTGGGGTTCGTGACCATGGCATGGTGCGTAAAGAAAAGGGGTCCTGTCTTCACCGCAGCCTTTAGTCCACTCGTTCAGATTATAGCTGCAATGATAGATATCCCCATTTTGCATGAGCGCCTCTATCTTGGAAGGTCAGTCACTTCTTCATCTCATTTTGCATTCATTCTCTATACATTCTGCTCCTTATATCCTAATAACTTCATGCTAACAATCTTGCTGTGTTTGCTGCTATGGCGAATGCAACAGTTTGTTAGGATCCATCGTTATAATCATCGGATTGTACATCCTCCTTTGGGGTAAGAAGAAAGAGACGCAGAATTATATGAGAAAACTGGCTCAAGAAGCTGAAGAGAACAAGGCACAGCAGCCACATTTACCGGTTATCACTGTTTCCAGTGATACACGTCCTTCTTGAACCCAAACGATGCACAAGAATGCACTTATTCAGCCCCCCCACTGAATGTTCCTTTTTCTTTCTGAAGTGTTAATCCTGATAGAACGTCGATACAAGAATCAACTGATAAATGTCCAATCCCTTATTCCCACCGTAATAATACAAGCTTTCCCTCCTCTGCATCTGAATATTCTTTGAATGAGTCATCTTAATCAAGTTTACGACTAAGCTAAGCGTCCTCTGAAATCAAATTCAGAATTTGATCAGAGGACTCTTCCTTATCAGCTTATTGTAAGGATAAACATGAGATATATTTATAATTCACATGCATGCTACACAAATTGTAAAACCATGCGCCGAAGCAAACTTAATTAGTTTATCCCAACTTTTTTTCTTTTTTATCTGTTCCAAATCAGTTATCAAGTCGGTTGGTTATGGCATACTTACCAGTTACCATACCATCTCAAATGAGACCTAAAATATCAGGAAGTACAACAACAGTAATCACACGATTAAATTAGATTGTTCGACTTAACAAGATCAAACATGAGTTTCTTGCGTACCTACACAGCTAATTATCTAGCATAAACTATTATGAACAATTGCTGCTCAGTAAAGAGCCTTCTCCTATACAAGGTCCAATTCTGTCATTCATAAACTTAATCAACACCACTAAACAGTGACCTGGTACCTCTTGTCACCTTGACTCCTTCTCCATTATATATTAATCAATTACCATGATATTCTTGTTTTAGTATGACCTGCATATGTAGAGAGTGTTTGTTGGTTGAAACCTAAAATTATTAGCCGACAATAACAAGAAGGCCATGGCCTGCTTGGGACAGCGACTTCCCATTTGAAAATAAAAAGAAAATGAACAAGTAGCTCTCTCAATTTACGTTTTTGTGATTTGTCCATATGCAGGGAGTCGAATATACCCAACGTAAGGGATGGACCAAGCCTTAATATAAATATATAATACAAAAAGAAGATTTGTTGTTATATAATTAGGTAGAGTAGATTAGATAGTAACTTAGAGCAGGCCATGACGGGCAGGTGCAGAAGGAAATCATCCTCAAGTAGGGGTCACCAGAGATTTGTTGGAGTGCGCCAGAGACCTTCAGGCAGATGGGTGGCGGAGATCAAGGACTCTCTCCAGAAGGTCAGGCTTTGGCTCGGCACCTTTGACACAGCGGAGGATGCGGCCCGCGCCTATGATGACGCTGCTCGAGCCTTGCGAGGTGCCAATGCCCGCACCAACTTCGAACTGCCCGCTACTGCTTCTCATCATCATAATCAATATCATGCTAACTTGGAGCCTTTTTCTTTTGAGCAAGTATCCGCTGGCTCTGCCTCTACTGGGGTTGAAACCGAAGGCCTTCTAGGCGCCCTTAAAGCCAAGCTGTTTGATGGAGATGCTAAGCCCACTAGGGCCTCCCCACTCTTCCCTCTCAAGGCCAAACCTCTAGTACCTCAACAGTATCACCAGAATCATCATAAGATGACTACTAGTACTACTAGTCCTAGTCATTCTCATGATCATCATGATGTAATTGTGTTACGTGATCAAACAGCTGACCATGATCGTGATCATGATCATGATCATGTTGGCCTTTGGGTGCATCATCAGCTGCCTGCAGCTACTTCAACGAGCCTAGTCTGGTCCAACAATGAAGCACGGCCTTCATATCCTGATCAAGTACTGCCTTCGATCATCAACCATAATAACATGCATATGAATGTTAATGCTGCATCTTCTGGTGATCATTGGCCTCTGCTTTCAGCTGGAGCAACAAAGACTTCAATTAGCCTTAATTATACTAACAATAACAACCTGCCCATAAATCCAGATGAGATTATGGTGCACCCAATTACGTCCTTCAATAATAACAAAGATGATATTAGTGGCACACACCAAGGCCTTTGCTATTCCAGTTTATCTCATGATCAACAATTTGTGGTGTATGACAACAGTGTCACCGCCGCCTTATTGGGAGGTTCTTCTAATAATTCTACTACTACTAGTACTACTGGCTCTTGGGATCCTCTTGTTTATATGTCTTCCGTGTTAGGCTAATATAGACAATAACATATCTATATAGACTTATTGAGATATATATATATATATATATAGTCCAGTTATTGAATCCAATTTATCAATTCTTTCAACCAAATTAATTGCTTGCAAAAATACAATAATCCGTGTGCTGCATGGGCCGATGATCATCAAAATACTTGGCCGGGAAAGAGTTCTGCGCGCATTATGTAACAGTCAGAATCTAAGTTGATATTAATTAGCATATATTAATATCTCACCGTTACTCTCTCTCTCTTATCTATAGGAGTTTAGAAGCAATCATGTTCCACTTTCAACAGCAGAGAGTAACAAAACGTCGGTTTTATGCTTTGCTTGTCTGAAAGAAATAGTCAACCCCGTGGTTTATTAAGAACTACAATTAGTACCATTAAAATGTACAATTAATCACTCATTAACTATGTTATAAGCAGCAAAATTTTACTGTTCCCATGGAAAATAGTCGGCAACAGACAAAAACCAAATTGCCGTGTGTAAGCAAAAATGTCAAAATATCAAAGTGCCAAAGAAGCTTTTTCAGTGCTTTGGAATATTATTATTGTTATTATTAATATAGTATATCATGGTATATAGGTATATACGCGGAACGAGAGATAAATATGGGAAGTGGGTGAAATGTAGCAGACACCTTGGACATAAAGTTGTGGAATATATGCCTCTTGTCATATTTTATTCTTAATTTGAGGTTAAAATATTGCCAGTTTTAACTTTCACTCACTTCTATTATCTATTTGGGAGAGAGGAAAAGAGGGTTGTAACATTAAAATAAGTCGTAGAAAGAACCAAGAGTATAGTACGTCATACCTTAGCTCATTTCCTCGAGGATGGCATTAAACTTGTCTTTGTTTTTAACAATGATCACGACCTCTTCCGTCCCAAGAATACACACCTACGTAATAATGCCGGGCGGCCTGTTAAAATATATACTATGACACATAAATAATGCTTCTTCGTTGGATTGTATCATGATCATCCATTATATCCAGTATTTTCTATATATGGTTTGTTTTTATTAAAGTTAAATCATTGGAGAGAAGACAAAGGATCTAATGGCAAAATCAAGTTGGATATCTAAACGCTTCCTAATAATTAATTAACTTAGTAATGCGTGTCGTCTTAATCAATAGGGTCAAATTTTGTATCCATGTCCCATATCTTCCTACTATCTATATAGTAATGTACATGTGACATATTTACCTTCTGTCATTATTGCCAATCCAAAGGCTAATTAAAGACAAGATTATTAATAATTCCACATGTTTTAAGCCTAAGGATGACACGTAGTAGTACTTATAGGGGAGACTTGGTTGCTATCGAGAAAAAAGGTGGTATCGAGGTATAAAGGGTCGAATTCCAAAGCTTCCAAATATTAACGAATGGCGTACTGTGGTCTGTGGTCTGTGGTCTGTGGGAAAACCTCCTCAACCCAAAAGCCAAAAGGTCGAAAAGGCAAAAAGTTTGAGTGACAATGACAAATGATGCCTATTAAGTTTTTGTTAGCCTTAGGGCATCTAGCTCCTTTTCAAGTTTCAACCATCAAAGACTAATGCCTATGCCCTTTTATACTTTCAGATATTCTATTCCATTCCTGCTCTTGAGGCTTGAGCTTAATGATACGCAACCTATTCTTCAAAATATATATTCTTCAAAGACCACGCACTTGGCTGTTTCAGCTGGCCTCACATATATTCCCATGTTGCTTTGATTTTGCATGTTAATAGCCTTGTACGTAAGTAGCTTAGCTCAGTCAGTGCGCGCTTAATCCACCTAGTTAATTAGCTACTGATTAAACTTACCAAGTTATCATATTATTATTCGATGATTGATTTCGGAAATACTTTTGAGGCCCAGAATTTCAAGTCTATTCCCAAAGGTGAGCTAGCAGCTAGTTAAGTTGCTTTTGTTATTATTTTTTTTAAATAAAATAAAATAAAATTCAAGAAAAATAAGACCCATAGACCGTGCGTAAAAGCCATGAGCCACTTATTATATGGTTTATGGGTGCACCGGTGCTCCAACCTTTAGCCTATTTCGGGGCACAATCTCTTCTGGCTATTTTTTTTTTAAATAATAATAATCTCTTTTGGCTTTTTGATCATTTTAATGTTTTTTTCTGAATACATTACGGAAGCATTTTCAAGTATTTGAGGAAAAAAAAAAAGACACAATCTTGTCAACTTAATAATCTTAATTCTTTTTGTGATTTAAGTACTAAATATCAGGCCGTAGTTCTGTTGTGATAGGTAGACTAGGTCAGGAAGATCAACTGTGCACATGAATTAGGACATGCTACACTAAGTATTATTCTACCGTCTAACTCTAGACAAATCTAGACAGTAGGTGTAGCAATTCGAATTACCATCTGATAACACAATATGATTTTTGCGAGTTAGGATTAAAGAAAAAGTGTGCAAATTAAAATTAGGTCGACTCGCTTGACGTGATTTAATAAAACAATCGATTTTCGGTCAACCCATTTGACTCGCCAAAAAATATATACATAATTAAATTATAAAAATATTTTTTGTTTAATTTATTTATAACTATTATTATAGATATATTTAATTTGTATACTGTAAGTGTTTAGTATTATAAGTTATTAGTTATATTTATAAATTATCTCTATTTTTTTGTTTTAAATGAGACAATAATATAAGGTTTTTTAGAAATATGACCAAATTTTGGACCTAATTTAAGTAAATATTTTTTTGTTAAATGTTATAGCAAAATGTCTTATATATATGTTTATATACTAAAATTGGTAGATAAACATATTTACTAAGTATAAAAATATATATACCTAGGCATTCAGATATAAAATTTAAAAAATGGACATTTACTTAATCAAATTTAAAATATTGGTCATCCACCTAAATTTTTAAATAATATACTTATAAAAAGAAAATATAAGTAGAAAAATACGAGTCATAACAGGTTAGCGGATTAAAAATGGGTTAACGGGTCAAAATCGGGTTATGAGTTAGGTGTTATTCATTAAAGTGGGTTGCATGGGTCAGGATCAGGTCAACTTACGAATGAGTTAGTATTAATATTTTTTCTGACATGATGGGTCACAAGTTAAGTTCAGGTTGATAGAATTTGTGCATATATTATACATCGACGCGAACCCAACCCACTAGCATAAATTGTCACTCCTACTCCGCAGCTCAGGTATCCTTGGGAGCTTTTTGGCCATTTGCATTGGAATTTTGAGGCTCTATCTATTTTGAGTGATTTTTTCTTTTGTTAAGCGGGGCCACACCAATTGGAATTGAAAATACTTGTTATTTTTTAATGCTAAATTTGTCGAATCTAGAAAAAGTTATATTTTTAAGCATAATAATCAATAATTCGACCATTTAGAGTTTATACAAATATTACTTAGTCAATTCTAACCCAAATATAACAACTTTATCAGAAAAAAAAAAAAAACAAACACATATCTAAAGTTTTGGTCCAAAAATTGAAGAGAAAATCCAAGAAAAAAATACACCTTGAGAGAGAGAGAGAGTACGTGAGAAGGTTCGTTGGATGAGAACGGAGCTTTCAAGGATAGAATGTTCGCTTGACAATGGAGCTTTAAAGGGGAAGAGTAGTGAATAAATGTGGAGCGGACCAGAGAGTGTGTCAAAATAAGGGGAAAAGAAAAAAAATGATGGAAAATGGAGTTAATTTCTCATTAAAAAGTTGAAATATGGCATAAGGGTATTTTGGAATGCAATTTATATATCTCACCAAACACTCTTATAAAAGTTACAATTTGCTACTAGAAAATTCCTCTATAGAAAGGCTCCTATAAAAGTTATTTTGTGCCAAAACGCTATTACCGAGCTCTATAAAACAATTTTTTTTTTGTTTCGTTTACTTTGGTTTGCCCCATTCAAGTTACTCTTTCGACCACTTCAAAAAATAAAATAAAAACTATAAAGCCTCTTTTATTGTGATTTTTTTTTAACGTTACTTAGACCATACATACTTGGATATAATTTCAATTTTTTGTTTAAAAAAATCGAAAACAAAAACAAAAGTTTGTTTGTGTTTTTAAATTTTGAAAATAAAAAACTTGCTTGGTAACACATCAAATCACTTTTAATATTTTTTTTTAAAAAAAAAAACATAATCATGTTTGATAACTATAAAAGTTAATTAGAAAAATACTATTTTAAAAACTTATTTAGAAAATTATCATTTTTAAAAATTTATTTACAAAAATACCATTTACAAAATGCTATTTTTAATATTTTATTTAAAAATATCACTTTCAAAAGTATTTTTTAAAAAAAAATTTGAAAGTGAAAAATTCTCCTTTCTATTATTTTCAAAAATTTTGTTTACAATTTTTTTAAACAGAAAACAAAAACAATGTTACCAATCATGTTTTTCAAAAAAAATTGTAAATTTTTGTTTAATTAAACGTATTACAAAAGTATATCCAAGCGTACCTTAATTAATATTTCACTATTTTTTGGTTTGATCATGTTGATGGAGGTTTTATCAACAATAAATTTAAAAACAATTTAGAGATGTGGCTTGTGCTAATTGAGTTAATAATCAAAGCAAATAAAGAGAGAGAATTTTATAGTGGTTCAGCCCCGAAAAAGATGAGCTTACGTCCACTGTTTTTTCACTATTTTATGAAGAATTACGAACACTCAAG
>JXTB01000434.1:92379-111709 GCA_002914805.1 Parasponia andersonii
ATTTCTTTTCAGATGTCTAGTAGTGAGGAATTTAGGGAAGGAAATGCTTTTTCTGGAGAATCTAACTCGAGTGTTAGCTCTATTAACCTTGAAGATTATCTCGAGCCAGAACCTGAGATAGAAATAACAGAGGTCAGACAGAGTAGTCCTCGAATAGGTGATCTTCTCCAGGATCGAAAGCCCAGACACATAAGGAATGCCCATGTATTTTCATCTGGCTACCAATATATAGAAGGGATCTGGTCATGTACCAATGTTTGAGGACCTGGCTAAGGAGAGACTCGCCAAGGAAAATCTCGAGAAAAGAGTCAAAGAGCTCGAGAAAGTCGTTTCTGAGTATCCGGACCGTATGAGAGAAGCAACCACCGAGGCTGTTCACAAAGCTATCGAGGAGTTCAAGGCGACCGAGGTCAAAGAACTCGAAGATAAAGCTAGTGATATCGCCTCGTCGACCATCATCTTCAACATATTCTGCGAGCATCCGGATTTTGACTTCTCCATCCTTGGTGAGGACGTGGTCGAACTTGTACAGAGCTGGAAAGAGGATACGACCAAAGCTAGAGATGACGGCGCGAGCCCTTCCAAATGAATTGTATTCTTTCTTTGAACAATGTAGGCATTGTCCCCCTTCTGTATGGACGACTCTTTTTTTTTTTAATAAATATCATTTTTCCTTATATGCTCCTGCAAAATAATGAAAAGAAACAACAGTAATATTAACTAAGTAGTCAATCACAAGTGATCGATCAGTACGCTTTTAGCGATTTAAATCTGACTAACTTAAAACGAGTTTTAAGCGTTAGGATGGGTTAGGTCGCTTAAGAAAACAGTTAATATGAGTGATGCAAACTCTAACTGTATTTCAAAAGTTCCATGTCAAAATAAAACATAGCAATATATCACTTCGAACAACGAATGTTTTGCTTAGTTACTTTTCTGTTCGAGGAGGGAAATTGTGTAATACGACATGCTGAGGCATGAAGCGAGGAAAAAATCCTAGGATTTTAAGGAGATTCAGATACATCGATGAAGTGAGATTTAGATACTTCGACGATCTAAAACCTTGTCTCCTCTAAATGGACGTTTGCATAGTCCTTAGGAAATAAGTAGGAGATGACTCTAATCCCACTGCCCCCCTAGTTTTATGGTGTCCGAAAACTGCCATAAAACTATAAATGAAGAATAACCGAAGTAATAACCGAGTTGAAGTAATAGCCGAAGAAGTATTATTGAATATTAATGAAGATACAATAGGCTGTTGAAGATATCATGAAGAGTTATTGATAATAACGACGAAGTTGTTCTGCATTCCAGGCATGCTCGACCTTTTGTCCACCGATGCGAGCTAGGTTATATGTTCCAGGTCGAATGATATTATCAATAACATAAGGTCCTTCCCAAGAAGGACCAAATACACCAGCACCATGCTCTTTATTATTAGGTAGAACACGTCAAAGGACAAGATCTCCAACTTCAAAATGTCTACCCTTGACTTTAGAATTATAATATCGAGCAGTGCGCTATTGGTATGATGTAATTCGGAGCTGAGATTGTTCACGCCGCTCTTCTAAAAGATCGAGTTCAACTCTCAGCAACACATCATTCTGTTTTTGCTCATAAATAGCTCGCCGCAGGGAGCCCACACTAATTTCAACAGGAATCATCGCTTCATATCCATAAACCAAAGAGAATGGACTTTCTCCTGTAGTAGTTCGTTGTGTGGTGCGATAAGCCCATAACATTTCTGGAAGTAGTTCTGGCTAAGCTCCTTTATGCTCCTCCAGCTTTGTCTTTATATTTTACTTGAGTATTTTGTTTATCTCGTCTAGAAATTGGAAAAACTGAAGAGTAATTAGAATACTCAAAACTTGATTCTCTTCGGAACATTGAGTCCCCTTTATATAGGTAAAGGTAACCCTATGTCCCTAGGATCCTAATTGTATAAACAGGTAACTATACAATCGGGTAACGTAAATTAAGTAACAACATAATTAGATAACCCACTCAAAACGGATAACTAGTTGATCATAAATAGGAGACTCATGTTTCCCTTTTCTTGTAGGTTTCCTGTTTGACATAGCATATACTTCTTTCCCTTTTCTTGTAGGTTTCCCACCACCTATATAGAAAGAGACGCACATATTTATGCAAAAAGAGACTTCACGGAGAAAGTCGCAGATAACCTATGGAAGAGATTGCACATAACCATCACGGAGGAGGTCGCATATAACCTGTAGAAGAGGTCGCATATAACCATCACGGAGGAGGTCGAAATTAACCCTTATGCGACCTTAGGATTTTAGACCGCACAACAGCTCCTGACTACTTATCATTCATAAAATTGACTACTTATCATTCATAAAATTAACTCTTTCGCTGCTCACTCATCATCTAAATTCTTTTCAAAGGCAAAAATTAAAACGAAAAATGTAGGAATAAAAACTGTCGTTATACCTGAAAAAAGCAACAAGAAACGTGTTTTTCCAGGTTATTTAAATGAAAAGTCATTTTGATAATAAAATGTCGTTTCCTCGAAACAAATTGTAGGTTTTTTACATCAAGCTAATTGTCGCTCAATTATGGATAGGTAAATCTTACAAGAATGTACTATTCTTGTCCTACAATATAAGAATAAACGAATTAAACATGGTGTAATAGGAGTCGAACCTTTGCGTGAATGCAAAAGATGGATCGTTTATGTATAAAAAAAAGCACACGTCGTTATATGTGCCATAGAAACTACATATCGTTCTCTCAAAAACGATCTTTCGTCGATGCGGAAATGAAAAAGATTAGTCGTTTTCGTTTGAAAAAAGGCGCGTCGTTTCCACCCAATAAAAACGACAAGTCGACAACGCGTGACATAAAATAACGACTGTCGTTTCTTAGCTAAAACTATTTGGGATCGTATTATGAAAAATAAAACTCTTCCATCAGTTTATTACTTTTATTTGTTTAAATTCAATCAAATTGACGTGGGGAGGAGGTAATCGTGGGGAGCACGCTCTGAAGTAGCTTGAAAAATAAAACGAAAAACTCTTGATAAAAAGAAAAGAGTTTCGGCAGGAGGGAGGAGCAAAGATCAAGTTCAAGAATCAGGAGGGTCAGGAATAATAATAATAATAATAATAATAATAATAATAATAATGGGGATAATAAGGAGCAGCTTCTCGTTTATAGCAGGGACCATGTTCGGAGTATACGTAGCTCAAAACTACAATGTTCCAAACATTAAGAAGCTTTCCGACACTGCCCTTTTGTTCGCTAAGCACATTGAAGAAACCTACCGAAAGCCCAAGAACAAAGGCGACGATTAGATTGCAATTACTTTACTTTACTTCTCTTCTCTTCTCCTATGTTTTTTGTTCTTTTTTTTTTTTAGGGTAGTTTTTTTTCTTTCGTTGAATACCCAATTTATGTTCGGTTGTTGGAAATCTAATAAATAATGAATCTAATGAATTCACTATTCCATTTTTGCCCTCTATATATATATATATACATATTTACCTCTGTATGAACTATTATGCAATACCCAATATTCAATTCAATTCATTTCTTTGTTATTGTCTGTCTCATCCAGTGTGTGTACGTTCTAGATGATATCTGCATTTTTATATATCAATTTTACATAAACCCTTTTCTGGTTTTTGTCTAGTGATGAAGGTATAAGCAAGATTTTCATCCAAGCCATAATGTTGTACCGTAATATAACTAGTGCTTAATTTCACATTAACACGCCTTAAAAGACAAAATTATGATACAAATATACTAAAAAGGTAAATATTTACATGTGAAACCCATAAGCTCTGTCTGTCTGTCTGTTGTCTAATAGAGATACAGGGGCAGGGTTGTGATTTTCTAAGTCCAAGTCTAATCTATGCCTATGTATACATCAGTTGAAGCAGAAGAAGGTGTGTCGGTCTCCAATGGGGATGACCCAAAGTTCACCAACGAGTCCTTTTGCGTGTGTAACAAACGCCACTCGTCTATGCATGCCATTTGCTCAGTATCCAAGTTGGGAACTTGTTTGTGCTCTAGAATCTTCAGAATCTCTTCAATTTTACCAAGAACGAAAATTGCATGCCTGACACTTCTTTCCCTCTCTTCTATGGCGCTGCTAAAGCACTTGACTGATATAACTTGTTGTAAGTTGGTCATACAAGCACCCAATATATCAGATATCATCACTGTTATGTCTTCAAATAGTTTCTCAGCAGTTTTATTGCTTCTTTCACAGTTTAGGAGAAGAGATTTGCTTATTCTGTACATGGAATTAGAAGCCAGCAGTTTAATGGGCCACTTCAAAGGGCTGTCCTTTAAGCATAGAACAGTCAAGTTTGCCTTCTCATACTCCAAAAACTTGTCCTTAGCAATCTGGGCAAGTTCTTCGAGTACTTCGTTTGCGCTCTTCCCTTGAAGTAGTGACACTTTTCTGAGATCCAAACCAAGCCATTTGTGATAGAGTTCGACTTCTGTCCATACGATTTCCGCTGCCTTCTTGATGTTGGTCAGATCAGCTTTGGTATCCAAGTATTTCTCCATGTTTTGCACATAAAGAAGGCCTTCATTCACACCACATCTCAAGTCTCTGATTGAGCTGCGGTCAATGTTTGGAAGCGCAAGGGCAATACTTGTCAGTGTCACTACAGGAAGAGCCCAACTATTGGGAGGCCTTTCATAACCTAGGCTAGGAACCTGATCACTGTCAAAATAAGCCAATGCCCTGAATCCTTGCGAAGACTTGTCCAAGAGTTTTATGAGATATTTAGGCTGTCTCTTTGTCCCCAGATGAAACCAATGCTTCGTAGCATCATAATTATTCCTGATCATCAGATCAACAAGTGCTTCCTCACCTTCGAGATGCAAAACAAAACGGCTAAGGTCCAATCTGGGGTCTGGCTGTGAATCTGGCTCAGAGTTAACACCGCTTGAAACAGTGTTACTCAAGCGAAACTTCCTCTTCAACTTTCTGCAAAAGTCGCAGCACAAAAAGATATAGCTCGCGGAGAAAATGGAAACAAATCGAACCCACTTGCTTACAGAAACAATCCCTGTCTGCAGCGCGATACACAAGTCCAACAATCGATTTTTGGCATCATGGGCAATTCTCCTGCAATGCCTGTTTTGGAGCTTAAAGATTGCAGAAGTTAAGGGACACTCTTTCATCTCTTCTAGCCTCTGGATCCAATACCTTTCTACTTTGAATTCGGTCTTGCTGCCTTTGTTCCCTCTATATGGACACCTGAAACGTATGGCAAATAACCATCTGCAAGCTGGGGCAATGGTACCGACTCCTACTGCAATAGTCTGTGTTACAAGAACTATAGTGGTTGACCATTTGTAGTCAGACTCCCCATTGCAAAACTTAAGTGACCAAGGCAAAAAGAAAGATCGAACCATGGCTTCTCCCAAAATCATGGCGCTCACCAGACAGAGAGCCCCAGAAGCGGTACAGGTCACCGAACGCCCCATCACAAACTGGGGGCTAGAGCTATAAGCCATCATCCAATACTTGGTCAGATTCTCTCTGAGCTTGCTAACCAATGTTTGGTTGTTCAAACTTGGGGCTTCTTTCAGAACTAATTCATACTTTTTGCTATACTTGAACTCTAGATAACGCTTGGTAGTTGGAACAGTCAAAGCAGAAAAACTCAAAATAACAAGCAAAACAAGCATGATAAACATGACAAAAGCATGTTCTTTCCAGAAAAGAAAGATTGCCCCCGTAGCTAACTGGATGCAGATATTGACTATAAGGGTAATTACCAGTATTCCCAAAGCCATGATATTCATGAAGATTTCTTCGTTTCCCATGGTTCCAAGGGAAGGCATAGAGTTGGCCATTATTGTACAGACAAAGATGGTGCTGCTGAGCTTGGCGAGCTGATCACAGCGGCTAGGCATTGAGGTGTTTAGATCCACGGAGAGCTTGACTGCTGCAGCTATCAAGGTGAGGGAAGTAGCGTTGATGGAGAAGAATCTGCAAGGGAACCAGAATTGTGTGTGGCGGAAGCCATAAATAAGATCTGCAGCCATAGCAACAAGGCATGCCAGAGATGCTGCTACTATGTATATGCCAATCCAAGGCATAGGCGCGCTAAACTTCTGGTCATTCAGGTGGCCGTCCAGGGTGCAGCCAAGCCCACCCATTTTCTTGTTCTCTTCTGTTCTATTCGGTCTTCGCTTTGGTGTGGGGGCTTTTGTATCTGCTTGTGTTGCTTATGACCCTTTTCTCAATGAAATTTGATGAGATTTCTTTCACTAGTAATGCTGTATATCACGAGAGTTCATATCCACTGGTACGAGGATGAAGGAAGAACCCAGATAAGAGAAAATAAGGACAGAATGCATAGAAGGAAAGAAAAGAAATATGCACAGCCCGTCATGTATGTTTCCATGATTAGTGGTGAATTGGTCAACAGTTTGATCCCCAAGTTAAGTTGTCAAGACTTTTAGCAACACTGCGGTCAAAACTGGCTACTAGTACTGCCGTCTCTAGTGTACTGTTGCTCATCGACTCTATAAAGTATGGACCACTGTTGGGGAAGGAACCAACAGAAAAGGTTAAAACTTATAAAGGAAAATCCCAGTGGCTTCCAAGGATATAATTGGTTTTTGCTTATTGAAGGCAGGTGAAATTCTGTCTTCCAAGGCTAGTCTGTCTTAGTAGAGCATTTTGGACTTTACCTAGGTGCAATGAAGAGGTTGAGCGTCCGGCAATCATCATTGTTTTATTGGATAGAGTGGAAAGGTTGGATACACATTCACGTAAAAAAAAAAAAAAAAAAAAAAAAAAAATAAATTTTGATAGAAGTGGGTTATTTCTTACTAATATCCCTCTAATTATTTGAGTCTATTAAGACTGGAGTGGGAATGGGAATCATGATTACTAGTGCATTTGGGTTTTATTTATGTATAACTTAAAAATGTGTCAACTGGAAAAGACTAGTAAGTGGAGTTTCTTAAGTTAAAGATGCACATGAAATTTTCAAATTGGTATAAAATAGAATTGGTTCATATGTAAATATCATGATAGAGATTGATTGATTGATGGTGTAAAAATGATGAATTCAAGGGATTACTATTGTTCTAAGAATATTAATATGTTAGTTGCATTGGTCAATTCAATTTTGAAAAACTTACGTGCTTGTTGAGGCTATCAATCAATATAGATATTATTACTGGGATCACACACGCAGTATATATCACCTCCAACGGCTCACTTTTTCATACTTTTAACAGCCAACGCCAATGAATGATGAAGTGAGAAGTTACCTATGACACAAATCATATGCTAAAATTAACAAAATAAGAAAAAGGTAAGCATATACAACCAGAGACGAAAGCAGCACAAATTCAACTAAACATCTTGTCCCTACGTGTGTGGACGGTGGTACCTGCTACTGCTTGCCACGTAGACACTAGCTTAGCCGCCTCTGCTCCTCCTCATTCTCAACTCTCACCCAAAACCCTGTACATCTGACTTGGGTTTTGGGCCCATTTCAAAAGCCCAAAAGCTCTCTTAACAAACATACGTGGGTTCGGAGCCCAAAAGTTTCTCACCCGTTGGGCCCATTCTTATTCTTCAGAGTTCCTGCTCAGTCCTGCCATATAGCCATATCAAATCTCTCTGCAGTCCTCTGGTTATGGTCGCAAAGCAAAAGCAATGGGGACGAGATCGAATTTCTACAAGAACCCTTCAATTACTTACAAGAAAGATTTTAGTCTCAACTCTGTTCTTCAAAACTTGAGAGGTACCCACTCTCAGATATTGATATTGGTACTCTTAAATCTTTATATATTTAGTTTTGCTTTGTTTTGGGTTTCTTCAGCTTACAACGCTGCAACTGGCGCCGCTCCTTCAACCCACCTAGAACAGTCTAATCAAGATGGAGGTGAACATGAACCCAAACGCAGACGCCATTGTCATCCCAAATCAACGACTGGGCCAATCTCTGCTGTAACGGAAGACAAAGATGATAGGCCTATGTCTCACCACGATTACATCCAGAAGATAAGGTCTCTCTTTTTCTTTGTTGATTAGAATTGCACCCTTTTGATTAGAAAGATGGCTTATTTTTGTTATTTTTTGTTAAATGGCATGACGTGACCAGGAAGGAACTTTCTTCTTCCCAGCATTATCAGGAATTATCTGCTGACGTTCTGGTAATTCAAATATTATTGGGTTTTCATTCATTGGTCTATATTGGATTTGCATTTTACTGGGTTTTCTCCAATTTCTGAGTTTCTTTTATGTCTCTTTGTTGCAGGGAACTTCTTCTAGTACTCGTGTAAATTTGGTAGCGTATGAGAGTAAGATTTCTAGCAACTTCTGTGTTCAATAATTCACTTCGGTTTTGATCGAGTTCGAAATGGTAGTGAATTTGCTTGGCTGTGTGTGGTATAGTTTAGACTTTGCGGTTTACCAAATAGTAAACGAGATTCAACAAGAAGACCTTTTTCGCGTTTACATTTTGATTCTTTGAACTGTGGGGAGTTGGTGAAATCACTGTTGGAAGATGAATTTTTGTATCCAATGATTATTGAGTTTCTTTGAGTTCGATTTCTTCCATGTTGATGCTCATTTTGTATCATGAAAATTTGATGTAATTCGATGCTCATTTTGCTTTTATGAACTTCTTTTATTTGTATTGAGAAATTAGGTGATGAAAGTAGTTCCTCAGAATGTGAAGAAAAGCAAGATCCTCCAAATTCTGGTTAGTATCTTTTCAGCTATCAGTTTATTGTTTGTAACAGTGAACTGAAGTATATCACCTTTTTTCTTTCTTTTTTTTCTTTTTAAAAAAAAAAAAAATGGAATAGTTGATGTGCTAGCTCTTTTATATGAACCTTTCAGGCCATGAAGAGGAGCTTGATCGAGTAAAGAGCAGAAGTGAACAGCGTTTTCCTGTTCCTGGAGAACCTGTTTGTGTAATATGTGGTAAATTTGGAGAATATATATGCAATGAGGTAGGCATATATACCCGTATAGTTTAGAGTTTTTCAGATGTCTACTCTCCATTTCATCAAGCGTGCTGATCTCTGTATGGTTTATGTTGTTTTGATAGACTGATGACGATATCTGCAGCATCGAGTGCAAAGCCGAGCTTTTGGAAATTGTTAATGTTACTGAGGTACTTACGGCCTGAACTCTATTGTAACATTTAAACTATACTGCTTCCAAAATTCTAAAGCCTTGCATTTTACTTTTTTAGGAGCCTTCAAGGGACCAAAGAGCAGATGCGTCTTCATCCGAGCTTAAATGTACCTCACCCATGCCTGAGATTGATGGGGACACTTGGGATTTTAACCAGAATCGCTGGTCCAAGAAAAGATCTATGCTTTGTTCTTATGAATGGTATGCTTATGAAATGCTGTCGTTATGGATCATTTGTCCAAATTACTTTCAAGCATCTCATTTGTGGATGATCGATCGTTTATCCTCTTAATCTTCAATTACAATTAATGGTTAAAAATTTCCGTGCTGGGGTTGAGTGGAGAGCTAAGAATTTCGCGACTATCAGAAATCTTTTGCCCTTCTTACCATTTTTTATTGAAGCACAACGTATAATTGCCTGTGAACTTTGTTGGTGAAATAGCAAGTCCAAATAGATGCACTGATGCAAGTATAAAGAAGCATATTCTCTCCTAATATGAGATCTTCTCTTGAAACTCAACTGTGTTCTAGCTGGAAATGTCAAAGACCTGGACACCTTGCTGAAGATTGTTTGGTGATGACATCTAATGAGGTTTGTTATTCTTTATACGTGCTTATAGGAAAAGTAAAACAAGCTTGCTGATTCCATATTTACCCTTATAATCACAAGGAGGGAAAATCTAACTTGTTAATATGGTTGAACTTCATATAGGCTGCACAAGGCAAAAATAAAACCAATTCCCTATCCAAAGATCTTGCTGAACTGTACAAAAGGTTTGGATATTTGTCTTACTGTTCTGATTCGTTTCCATCTATAAACTTTTAAATTTTCCTGGATTTTTGCTGTGGAAAAGATGACTTTTGGTTTCATGGTTACGGTTATGATTCTCTTAACTTGCAAATGAAAGTTTAAGAATTCTTTTTGGGTCTCTTTTTAATCTACAGATGCCATCAGATAGGCAGAAATTTGTTGTCTGCTCAGTGCAATGCATGCCGCAGCTCAATAACTTTGGCCACATGCCTTGATTGTACTACTGTTTTTTGTGACAAGTAAGCAATATAATTCCTTGCTTATTTTCTGGGAGAACGTTGAATTTAGCTCTGGGTCAAAAATTTGTGATGTTTTGAAGCCTCGATGCATATCTCTCACTGTAGATGATAAACCGGTAAACACTACCTCCTAGCTAATATAAAACTTATAAAGCTGATTTCCAGTGCAGGTCATTTGAGCGAGCATATAGAGACACACAGATCTCATCGACAATTTTATTCTCATAAACTCAGGCGTCTAGTAAGTCTTGACTTTTCCTTGGTGTAAAAGAACAGAATCATATTTATTAACAGTATAGGTTGAATGATCCCGGTTCTGGTACAATGACACTGATTAAATCCATAAATACGTTACATGCTTTGTTTCACTTCCACTATTTTATATGATGCTCAATAATTTGTATGTAGTGTTTAGCTTGGAGGACTCACTTGTTCTTTTCCTCTTGCACACCTACTGTCTTCTTTCTGTGTCTTTACGAAAATAAAATAATTTGTTCATGATTGGCTTAGGTGAAATGCTGCAAATCAACATGCAAGGTGACGAACATCAACGATCTTCTAGTTTGCCACTATTGTTTTGATAAAGCCTTTGAAAAGTTCTATGACATGTACTCTGCAACTTGGTATGATGTCGATATGTCTGAAACTGTTATTTTCTTCAGAATTTGTTTAATATTTGCTTCTCGTTTGACATCAATGTGGACTGTGTATTGCAGGAAAGGTTCAGGGCTGTCGATGATTTGGGGTTCTATATGCTGTGAAGACCACTTTGAATGGTTAGTGTTTGTAGGATTTGCATGCTACGCTCACCTCAATCCTTTTGGCGAAAACAGGAGATGACATTTTTTGGTGATGGGTTGTTGATTGTACAGGCACAGGATGAATTGCTTGAATGCAGGCGTAGAAGACAACGCATACATTATAAGTCGGAACAGGCAGAGACACAAATCTACTCAGCTTAGCGACTTCATCTTCTGAGGTTCCTCAAGGACGAGACATATCGTTGCTTGTTTGTTAATATGCATTTTCATCCCTCAGATCTACCGAATATTATTTACATGTCAAGTTCATAATTCATATACTACTTTGCTTCGTTTTATGCTTTCATGTCAATTGCTGCAGCGGACACTACGAAATGTTCTGTATTCACATCAAAGGACAACTAGACTGAGGCCGGTGGGAAAGAAAATATAAATACTTTTGTTAATAATTTTTAGCGTAAATTATGAAAAATGACTAAGAGAAGAAATTAAATAGTTGAGGACTAAAATGATAAAAATAAAAGTTGAATGACAAAAATATAAAATTTTAAATGTTATGACTAAGCGGATCAGTAGTAACCCATATTTGTATGAATGAAAGTATAATAAGTTTGGGTAAATGGTAAAACATATCCTAAAGTTTGAATGTTTTATAATTTTAATTCTTAAGTTTGGAATCCGTAGAATAAAAATTTCTTAAAATTGACATCCTAGATTGATTTTTTTTGCATAATTTTAATAAATAAAAGATAATAATATTCATAAAATTAAGAGGAATAATAAGAGCTAACCTAATTTTAATAGAGGGTTTTATAGTATTTTTATCCCTAAAAATTAGTCAAAAACAAATTTAGGTTATCGATGTTCACAAATTCTTAATTTTAGAATACTATTTACATATTTCAAATTTCAAATTTTAAATTAAAAACCACTTGGACCTTATGATTTTTTTTTTTTGGGGGGGGGGGGAATTCACCCTTATGCCAATAACAAAATTACAAATGATGATGTTAGTATAGCATTGACATGGCACCTCCTCTATTCCATAATGTCTTTTTTGGCACGTAAGATTGGATTGTACTAAACACATAATATAAGATTGGATTGTACTAAACACATAATATAAGATGAATAAGAGCTTTTTTAAGAGATTACAAAGAATTGAAAGTTATAAAGCATTAATGTGAACAATTAATTTTTTTAATAAGTTTATATCACATCGAGTATTAAATACTACACTTCTTTTATTGTTAGTTTTATTTGCGATAGCATTCTGCAATTATCTTAGATTACTTCTTAATATCTCTTATTTTGTTGCTAAATTTTAATCTCTTTCTTTCATCAATTTGGTTATGTATTATTAGAAGGATATTGGAAACTAACTTAGTTACATAAACCAATTTAGTTTTTTTGTAACTAATAGTCAAATTCTAAAGAAACCGATTTGATTACCAAAAACCAGAAAACAAAGGTTACTGGAAATTGGAAAAAAACGTTAATTGAAACTAATTTGGTTGGTGGAAATCAGAAACTAATTTGGTCACTAGAAATACCAAGAAACCAATTTTGTTACAAGAAATCATTTTAGTTTCTTATAATAAAAATATTTAGAAAAATGTCACTGAATAGTATTTTTAGTATTATTTTTGAAAACTTGGGTATAAGTGTTTAAATCCCAACTTAAATCGTCTATGAGGGCCACCGACTTACATGAAGGCCCATTTAGAAAAGAAAGCCCATTGGTTATCACAAACAACTTCCATATCCTTTTCTCTGGGATAAAAAGAAAATTCCGGCAAAGCCGAAAAAGGCGATCCCTTTCTGTATGTAAGAACCCTGATTTTACGATGCGACTCAATTCAATTCAATTTCATGCTTTTTATCTCTGAACCCAGAAATTCGAGTTCATAATCAAAAGTTAGAGAGAGAGAGAGAGAGAGAGAGAGAGAGAGAGAATGGGAGGTCATGGAGGTCTGAATATTCTTCCCCAGAAACGGTGGAATGTATACAATTTTGAGAACAGAGAGAAAGTCCGCAAAGACGAAGAAGCCGCCGCCAAAGAAGAGCAGCTCAAGCGCGAGCAGGCCCGCAAGCGCGATTCCGAGTACCGTCTCGAACAGCTTCGTGCTGCTCGTGGCTTGGCTCCTGTCATCAAAGCCGCCGCCGCCGAAGAGCCCAACGAGCCCCAACCCAAGTCGGCCCACATCAATCTCTTTGAAGGGATTAAGATCTTTGATCCAATTAAGGGCTCAGAGAACGAGAGAGAGAGGGGTGATGAAAGAGATGGTGGGTCTAAGAAGAAGATGAAGCTGATGAAGAAAGAGGAGGCTGAGAAGACCAAGGTTGTGACCGCGGAGGATGAGAAGTACAGGTTGGGTTATGGACTTGCTGGGAAAGGAGTCAAGCTCCCATGGTATCTTGAGAGAAGAGGTGCTGAGGAGGATGGTTTGAATGTTGAGGGTGGGCAGAGCAATGGGTCGTCCACGGAGGAAGCCAAGAAGAGCGGGAGGAAGAAGAAGACGTTGGAAGAGTTGAGAGAAGAGCGTCTTAGAAGAGAGAAACGAGAGAAGGAAAGGGAACGTGCTTTGATCACCCCTAGAGATAGAGTCATAGATAGAGCTAATCCAAGGCATAGAAAGTTTTCTAGGAGGTAAGTCACACTGTGTCTTTATGACACTCCTTTACTGCTTTTGAATATCTGATCTGAAGCCTACCTTGGTAGTTCTTTTCTTCTAAAATCCAGTGCGTTGCCTTTTTATTTTTATTTTTGTTTTAATTTTTGCCTGCACCATGGTTGATTGTGGCTTTCAGTTGGTTTGCACCTGCATTTTGTTTCAGTATTGTGTTTGGCATTGAATCTTTTGCGCTACAAGTTTCTGCTTTTGTTGATATACTAGTACCTATTACCGGTGTAGTATAGATCATAATTCGTATATCCTAAGCTCCATTAGTTCTTGATTATGTACAATATTGCCTTGGTTTGTGACACATTGCTTCTTCCCGTGGATGATTTAAGAAACTTTAAATGACGCAGAGTGTCCTTCAGATTGGCATTTTAAGTCCTGATTTACTTTCTCAAAAACATTCGTATTCAATAGACTGTATAACAAGATTTCAATTTTGAGCAACTCTATGACAATGGAAGCGAAGCAACAGAAAGCATTCTGGCTAGAAAGCAAATGCTGTAATTTCTCATTCGGTAATTACTTGTCAGTCTTCTTGAGAGAATTCTCTGTTGGTAGAGTGAAGAGCCGACCGATTAAATAGAGTATAATATTATTTACCTCATAATCATTCTGTGAGTAAATGTAACATATTTCTGCTCTTCACTTTGGCAGGGTGTGAGACTCTGAGTGCGACCGAGACAAGGGAACAGTTTGTGTCCAGGTTTTTGCAATGTTTATATGTAGTTCCCCCTTGTTTGTACCGAAAATCTCAAGTCTCTTCTTTGAGTTTCAAATGGAACAGCCGCATTCTTATTTTCCTCATTTGAGGAAAGAAGTGTGTGCATTTGCCTAAAGTTGGACCTGATTTCTTTTATATGATACCTACTTGGGTTAAAAGTGCTGTATCCATGAAGAATTAGTTGAAGAAGATGAAGAATGCATAGGGAATTGTGTGCGAATTTCCCTGCTGGGATTTCTTACTGGTCGATTACCCTTTTAGATTGATTTACCGTCATTTGTTATTTTATGTTGTGTTGACATGCGAATTTCACTGTCATGTGAATCATCGGATCTTGTATAGTTAAATCTTGTTCAGTTCAAATAGGGAAAATAAATACAATATCGTCCAATTCCTTTCAACAGAGTTATTCAAGATAGTTCTTTATCTGTCATTATTATTTTTTTACCTCAGAGTTTCGCTCGCGATGATTCTTCATGTAAAATGCTTAAAACAGCATATATCAATATCAAATTTTCCTTGAAAGCCAACTAAAATGCTTATATACAACCAACAAAACTCTCCCACACTATTAAACTACCGAAAGACTCGAAAGCCAACTAAAATTTACAAAGAGCCAGAAACAAAAGAGTTGGTCACTTGAGCCCTTTACGTACAGACATGTATAAGTTTAACAGAGCTCAACGTTACTCGATCTGCACCTGGCGGACGTGCTTTTGCTTCTCCTCGTCCTTGACCTTGGGAACCACCAACTTGAGAACTCCATCCTTCATGCGGGCCTTGATGGAATCGAGCTTGTAGACGACAGGGGAAAGGTCCAGTCGGATAAGGTACCTCCTCCGGCCGCTCTCATCTTCTTCTTCCTGATCCTCTTGCTTGGCCTCTCCTTTAATGATGAGATTGTTGTGTTCCATTGAGACCTTAACATCGTCTTTACTCAACCCCGGCATGTCAATCCGCAGATGCAGAAAGTTCTCGTCCTCCGTCACGTCCCACCCTCTCCTCCACATACCACTACTAGTACCACTAGTGCCACTGCCCACAAATGATGCCTCCATCAACTGGTCCATCCTGTTCAGAACCTGGCTCAAGCTTCTTGTTGGTCAAAATGGATCAGACACCGCGTCTGCATGCATGCATGCAGATATATATATATATGGGCACCAATCCAGTAGGAATTTTTTTTTTTTACCTATGCATAGGTATCAATTTGGCCAATGAAAATTTAGCATCCATATTTTTTTATTGTAAAAAATAAGAGAGAGAAAGAGCATTAATAATGCACGTCTTTCATGCACTTCATTATGACCATTAGATCGTGAACTAACAGCTAAAAAAAATATATCTACCTGTAGATAAAGAAAAAAAATACCTGCATTGGCAACCTCTATATATATATAATATATCAAAAACCTTGTACTGGCCGGTCAACCAGAAAGTTTGATTTTACCATTCAAAGCCTGCCAGGCTCGGGGACCTATCCGAGCGGCATTCGACATCGATGGAGCGCTTGTCGTGGACTTTGGTGGACTGAGTGTTGGGGTTGAAGGAGTGATAAAGAGGAGCAAGGGAAGCAGAGCGAACAGGGTTGGGCTCGGGCCCTTCTCAGAGGGCTTGACAACAACGACGCCGTTTTGAAATTTGAGAATTATTTTTGTGTTACAAAGAAGATGAAGTTTCAACTCTTTTTGATTAATCTTCCATGACACCCCACCAATCATCATCGAAAACCATCGATTGTTAATTACGTGGGATCTCTGATTAATTTATAATACGATAACACCCAACAATGTGAGAAACTGGCATTTAGCTTGCCAGAGCAGGTTTGGAAGAATGACTTCACTATCACATATCAGAATGCCCCAACAAAAATGTTTTCCACATGATTCAACGATAGATTAAGACAATCCTCATGCATAAGGTCCTTGTCAGCACAGATTATTAGATTGGTCTTTAAATGTCAGTTCAAATGCAGGGAATGCAAAAGGATAAATTTTAACTCTGGTTTATGTGTATACCATTTCCTTCCAAGAAAATTCAAATAAGGTCACAAATCAGACAATCAGTGATGAATCAAAATTATTACGAAATCAAAAATTACTTTGCAGCACACCTAAAATGCATAAATTTATTAACGTTCACAGGAGATACTGTTAGCAGGATCTCCCTAGTTGAACCACGAAAGAAGCAAAATGAAAAATCATCCCTTTTAAGTTACAAAAAGAATGGCATGTTACCGAAGACCATAAGTTAACAAGCACTACTTACTGCAAAGTCCAGCAACTACAAGACCCATCAACCCCCACCTACATTGTTACTTTCACAAGGCTAACAACTAACACAAAGCACCACCTCCTCTTGATTACTTTCCTCTCGTCCCGTCATCATTCTTCAATAAGTTTGGGTCCAAAAAGGAATCGAGAAGGAAACAGTATGTGATATGATTTATAGTAGAAAGATGCTTACGTCCTCTTCATAAGATATCCCAAAATAATGCCAAGCAAGCCGATAAAGATGACAAACACAAACGAAACACCACCGCTGCGGTTCTTGCTGCCTTCACGTCTCATAAGTTCCTGCACAATGTATAAGGATCCACCAAGTAACCGTCTGAACATATATATCATAAACAAATGATGAAAGAATGTGCACTTCTAAAAGGCACACAGCCAAATACCAAGAAACTGGATAAATGCCGGGTCATGCAGCTAAAGCAATACTAGCACTTATGTTATTTCTTAAAATTAGTTTAGACAAATCTAAAAGCTGTAAAGCTAACAGAAAGAATCGAGCACAAAGTATTTTGGATTCTCAGATCCAATACCATATGGATGACACTCTGATAAAACAGCCCCCCTTGACAATGTAATACTTCTTTGATTGGCAACAGTAAACCAATGTATACCTCGATGCCGATGGACACTGGAGAATTTCATATATTGTTACTAAACCATTTTTTTCTCCCTATGTACGAGACATCACAGTGCATTAGCTTTGCAGATTGCTAGTATATCTACTGGTCAGTTTGATGTCACCATAACATTCTAGGAATAACTAAATTGGTAAGGAACTGATTCCTATAAAAACGTATAATTTAACCATTTGGAGCAATATACTATGTGTATATATATTTCTTTCAAGAAAAATATGCATATTAGGGCCTTACCAGCTCCTGGCGAAGCTTGCTATTTTGTTGAATTGCACTGTTCTTTTCCTCGGTCAATCTCGAAATAAGGGCTTTTGCCTGCAATATAAAAACAACATTGTAAACGTTGTGAAAAATAGAATCATGCAGGACAGAACACCTACTAAAACAAAATACCCTTTATAAAAGAACATAACACAAATCAAACTGAACAAGAGCTACAGAGTAGCATGACGCAGAAACATCATATGACTTCAAAGACAATGGCAAGATTAATAATGGAAACTACTGATATTCCTTCATGTGTGCTGATAAGCGCTTAGTATTTAAACAGAGATAAAAAGACCTTGTTAACAAATTCCTCTAGCTGTCACAGCTAAAATTCAAAGAAAGAAAAATAAAAAGTAAACTGCGAGAAGAGAAGACCACAAAAAAGACATGACATGTCTATGTGAATGCTGTGTATGCATGTGTGCATGTGCACATGTGCAAAAGTTTAACTTTCTGCATTACAAACATACACCAGAAACTGATTTCACACGCTCAAATGAACTTCTATTCTCCTCTTTAAGTTTACCTCCAAAGATTTGTCCTGAAGCTCAGGCCGATCAACCAATGACCTAGCAGCCTGTGATCACCAGTAAAAACATGATCTCATCAATTTTCTGTCAATATGAAATTTATATATAAATTGGCCTAACTAGAATTGGAACCCCTGCTCTCCCACACACTCACACACGCCCCAAGAATCCTAGCCCAATTGAGCTAACCTCAATTGAAAATTGTCTGTCAATATGGAAGCTCATAATCATTCAAAAAGTATTCAACTCAAGAACTCACAGCGGCAAACTCAGCACCAATAACATTTCCATTCTCCGAAACAGAACCCCTCGGTGAAGATCCTTCTTCTGAACCTTCTGCCACCGGAGAGGGTGGTTGGGGAGGAGAAACATAAACCACTCTCAATTTGCATTCCTCGACCACATGCCCTGCGTCCTTATTAAACTACATGAAACCCAAAAGCTCAAAAGTCAATATGATTCAAAACGTTCAATGATGTTCTTCTTATACTAGTAAAGATTTCTCTCTGTACAATTTACCATCTCGGCATTAATATCCTTGGCAGTAATACCATCATTCACTCTTACGCTCTGAAGAAGAAACTTGTCCCTGCATTGCAAATCTTGAGGGGCCTCCTTTTGAGCTTGCATGGTGACTAAACGAGAAAACCAGAACAAACATGATTCACTAAAATTAAATAACACTTGACTGACTCTACAGATGTATATGATTGAGGGGGGGAAAAAAAAAGAAAGAAAGAAAGAAAAAAAGTTGGAGGAGGAGGAAGCACCTATAACATCACATGTGGAACGAGGTAAGACAAGTCCCGTGTTTGGACGAACACAGTACTTCTTAGGATTGGTGGTTTTAACCTGAACGAACGAACGAACGCACAAGATCAAACAAAATTCATGGTATCAGGAACAAGATCCAGGTTTTAAAATACCCAAATTAAGAAGATCTCGAATATCCCAAATTTGTCATAATTGAAGTTTGTAATGTTAAAATTGGGAGATTGTAGTTGAAAACCCAGAAAGGGATTACCTTGAAAGCGACATAGCTATCGGTTTTATTGGACAATTGAAGCGAACAAGAGATCTGCTTCTTCAATTCGACTAATTAAAACCCAAAAGCAAAAGACAGTGAAAAGAAGAAGAAAAGAATAGAATAGAATGAACAAATCCAAAACCTAAGAAGCTGAGAATAGAGATTAGAAGAGAACAGAAAGCAAAACGAAAGCTGAGATTGAGA
>JXTB01000434.1:112088-219815 GCA_002914805.1 Parasponia andersonii
AAAAAAAAAAAAAAAAGAGATTGCATCTATTTATTATGAGAATAATATAACATCTATCGACATTCACCAGTTAATATTACATAAATAATAATATGATAGTGACCTTAATTTGATTGATAACTGTAATCACCTCCAATATTGAGCTTAAAAAGCTGATATCCATACCCTTAGCTTTTAAAAAAAGATAGTAATAATAAAATTAGCTATGTGAATATCATCAATCACAAACAGTATTCTCTAAGCAAGGTTCTCAAACTACTAGGACGGCTACGGTTTCCACAATTGCAGTAAAATGGTACATAAGCACCACTCTTAACTATTTAAAATGAAATGGCAGATCGGTTATGTACCTGCCTATCTACTATATGCCAAGATGGTAGGGATTAAGGAATAAGGACCACTCTGCAGAGCTTCAATCCAATCCTTGCTTCAGAAGGCAAGGCTGCATAGACTTCTTCTTCTTCTACTTTTTCCTTTTTTTTTTTTTTTTTGGTGCTAAGAAGAATACAAACTCTGAATACAAGAGTTGTTGACCCCAATACTTCCAAGCAAAGCAAAGTTAATAAATATCCTTTGCCTAAACCTGCCAACTCTAATGCCAGTGCCAATCATTTGGTTTGTATTCCAACTTCTCTTGTGTATATCAGAAATAAATAATCTCGTGTGCTTTGATATTTGTAAACACAAAGAAAAATCATCACATGATTTCCTTCTTTTTTTGCTGACGAATATGCATATTAGTGACTCCAAAGTCCTTGGGTGATAATCTTACATCTATTATTATCAGTTAAGATGCGGGAATCAGGAGTCGTACAATCTCAAAAATGATCATCCCATAAGGGAAAAGGGATGGTAATTGTGCACCGTGCATTAATTGTGCATGGTCAAAGCATCAAAAAATCTTTTATTAGTAAACAACACGTTCATCATACATGAAAGATGATAAACGCGTCAAACTCTACACAATTTAAATATCTAAAATAATCAAGAACCGGATACATTAAATTTGAGCATGTTTTATTAATAAGACCAGTACCAGTTGACGAGCATGGAGATAACGTTTTGGCTACTTACTCTATTGGTTTCTTCAAGTTGTTTTGCCAGATCCTCGGTTTTCTGCAATACAAAACAATGAATATGCATGCATATCATCTGATTTATGGTGTCTAAACTCTTAAGAAATAGTCTAGTATTATTGTAGATATAATTCTCTGAGAAATAAGTTAATGTATATACTAGAGCCTTACCAGTTCCTGGCGAAGCTTGCTATTTTGCTGGATGGCATTGTTCTTTTTCTTATTGGTCATTCTCAAAATAAGAACTTTGTATATAGACCGTTGTACACAATGTGCAAAAACAGAATCATGTAGAAACGACACCTACTAAAACAAAACATCCTATATAAAGTACAGGACACCAATCATGCTAATAGAACTACGTGGTGTCTCCATGTGAATGTGTGTTTGATTGTGCAAGAATTTTACTTTTTCTGCATTACACACATAAAACCTACAGATTGATTTCACGAGTTCAAATAATCTTCTAGTCTCCTCTTAAGCTTCCAGATGTGAAGATTTGTCCCGAAGCTTAGGCTGATCGACCAAAGCACTTGTAGGCAGCTGTGTATCACCGGTAATAAAAATTATTTCATCAACTTTCTGTCAACATGGAGCTAGGATAATATCTCGTCAGAAAATGTTCCAATATTTGATCAAGTACTACTCACAGTGCCAAACTCAGCACCCTTAGCTTTTCCATTCTCTGAAACAGAACCCCTCTGTGAAGATCTTTCTTTTGAACCTCCTACCACCAGAGAGGGACGTTGTGAAGGAGAAACAAAAACCACCCTCAATTTGCATTCCTCATGAACCATATTGTGCCTTGCCTACTTACTGAGCCACATCAAACACAAAAGTAAAAGTATAATTGGAAACATTTTATCGTATTCTTCAGATATGTTTACTAATTCATGTGCTTCTTTTTCTTTAGTACTCATTCAAGGCACAAATTTTCAAAAATCCCTCCACGTAATTTACTAAGGCTATATTTGGTAGGAGAGAAGGATGACAGGAAATGGACCTATATTATATAGGGAAGAGAAGTGACAGAGGAAGAGGGGAAGAGAAGTGACAGAGGAAGAGGAAGGAAAAAAACTTTTCTCTAATTATATTTGGTACGAAAGTAAGTAAGGAGAGAAGCTCAGAATCTTTTCTATTTTTTTGTTTTTCTATGATTTGGTAAGAGAGGGAGATATGGAAAGAAGGAAAAAGATTATAATTAGAATAATAACTTTATTATTTGAGTGAGTTTTCTAATTTTGGAAGAATTGAAAATTAATTAAAATTAAAGAATTGAAATCCTTATTTAATTCATTCCCTCTTAAAATCTCTTCTACCAAATAACTATTCATCCAATAATCCTCTCACCGTCTCTTTTCTTTTCTCCCTCTTACTAAGTACACTCTAGAGGATTAAAAGTGATATTCAAATGAAATATAGAGGTATTTTTGAGATTATCCTGATATAAGAGCCGAATACCCACAACAATAAATAATAAATAATAATCGGTGAATTAGGATACAACTAAAGCTCTACCAGAAGGCTACATCATTGCCTTTCTTTCTTCAAAGTCCTAATTGGGTTATATCTGTTATCAGTTATCACGCTGACCAAATACTGTTGAATATTCTGCAATGTGCAGGGTTCCAGGAGGTCCTGAACCTTATCAGATAATTAGATCCACTTGTCTAGTAGATTCAATGGCTTTTACAAATTCTTAAAAGCTCATTAATATTAGTTGTAAAGTGCGCTTTTCCATTAACCAATAAGGCCAAAAAGTGTATTACAACTTTTGTCATTTCCTTTCTACGTCGTTTTGATATGTGACATGCCCATATCAATATATTATTGGATATATTTTACTTTTCCTAGTAGAAACTTGATTTATATTTTTTTTTATCAAAATTTTAATATCTGGCACCTAATTTGTCATCACGCAAATTGATATTGATAAAATTTAATTTATTTATGATAAATTTTAATATATCGATTAGACGATGACAACTTATATATTAATACGAAAAATTTATATATATACTAAATACAATCTGGCCAGTTCCCAGCACTCGTCCCTAAAATGTTCTGAGGTCTTCAATATGCAGAGCCAGTCCTTTCAAGGCCTGCCAAGAGAGACAACATCAAATTAAGCATATTTAATTTAGATCACTACCAACATGAATAATGAATACGGAAAATGTTTTGGCTACTTACTATCTTGGTTTCTTCAAGTAGATCCTCTAGTGCCTCAATTTTCTGCAATAAAAAACAACTAACATGCGTCTGATTTATGATGTTTAAACTCTAAAATAGGAAGTTGTATTTGTTAAACTCAAAACTCACTGTTTTGGTCTCCGTAAGTGCTGCATCCAATGCCTGGATTTTCTGTCATGCCAGCTTATTAGCATTTTTCGATTCCACGCATAAAGTGAATACACACTGAAGCTGTTTACTTGTTTTGACACAAACTAAATTGTGTGTGTGTATGTTCGTGTGAGGCGGCGAGAAGTTAACAATAAAACAAGACAAATTTTCAGATTATTGTTTACCATATTGCCTATTAAGTCAGATTCTGAAGCTTTTTCGTTAACATCATCGCCGTTGTTTTCGTCATCTGCTTTTGAGATTGCCTGCAACATAAAAATGAGCTAGAAGCAATCTTGTCAACTATAGTACTATAGTCTGCATTTTAAGAGCTAGAGTAATAATCTTTTAGAAGATAAAGAAGAAGAGTAAGATTGAGAAGTTGACCTGAACAATTTCTACAATTTCTGGATTATTCCAGGGCCCTTTGTCGCTCAATAAGCAACCACCATAGTCGGCACATGTGCAGTTTCCGCCCAGAAAAGTTGGCAAATAACTGCCAGTGGAACATATTTTGTAACCTTTATAGTGCAGTACTTGATCCACTAGAAATACTTTTACATAAGATTATTTATTTTATGACACAAATTCAATGCAGTTAAACATATCATTATCATATGCAAACTATTTAAGATGAGCCATATATTAGTACAAGATTCTTAAGCACTTGCGGCTTGAAATGCTACCTCACATCTATAACTTCAAGCAGGTCATCATGGTAGTTGTATCCCAACACCTATAGTAGAAAAGTTCCATTGCAATTCAGAGTAAATCACAAATAGAGGCAACACTTCAATTATATATTACGGATGAGAAGAATCCATACTTTAATCTTGGCTAGAGTACGTGCATCCAAAAAAGTCTTCAGTACTTTCCACAGCATTTTAAACCCAGAACCAGCATTCACAATAAAGAGACGATGCAGAGTCTGAGAGTAATATCATAATCCCCATTTTACATTATTGAGTAGATATATCTTGAGATATATATGGTACTTGGTATTTCATTCAAGGGTAAATAAACGTTTTCGTATCCATCCCTGAATGAACACTGCCATTTGTTAAATACGTACCTCTGGGTAGTAATTGCTGTCAATCTTCTGAATTTCCATAAAGATATATCTTGCAGGCTTTGAGAAATTAGCCAATCCCTATTCAAAGACAAAGATTTCAATAACAGAAAAATTTCCTTGTAGAGATCAAGATATGAGTGAGAGTGAGAGAGATCGGTTTACCACTCCCTGCACATCTAAAATACTTGTTGTGGAAGCAACATGCTTCTTAGCTGCAATTGAACATGCAGGGTATCTCAACTTCATTGTTTTCTCTTGTTCTGATACATGATACTTGACAAATCTATCAACCGTGGTTACTTGTAGTAGTTCATTTAGATCTACCATCCCAATCCTTTCGATGTATACTGGTCTTCCATATCGATCAACACCGTGATAACCATATGGATAGCATTTCTTTACCCTTTCATACTCCTCAAACTTGAATTCCTGCAACAATCATTGTACATAGAATATCAAAATGGAGAAATGCAAATATATATATATATATATATATATATATATATATCTAGTTGCACAATTGATAGTCGAAACTTGAAATGAGGTTAATTTAACAGATCGAATCCATTTTTTAAGGCAAAAATGAACACAAGGTACAGAGAGGGTGAGTACAAAACTCACCTTTGGAATTGCATCAACTCTATAATCTTCCCTCCAGTTAAGGTAATTTAAGAACATTTCTTTTGCTTTAGCAAAATCAAAATCCCTCATTCGAAGAAATCTGAAGTCACCCCAAAAGAAAGAAACAGAAAACACAAATTTTTTAAGCATCACTCAAGTATGCAAAGCATGTAAAAAGATTAATAGATCATTAAGAGGTGCTAAGGCATATATATATATATATATATATATGTGACACAAAATGTAATGTTGATGGAACTAACTATTTCAGTTCCATCTTAAATCTTAAATGGACTTACCGCAAAAGGGTATGATAATCATTGTGCTTTGGTGGAAGCTTAACCTCAAGGAAAAGCATTTCGCTGAAAGATTGAACAAGTTTTTCGTCTTTTGGATCATGAGGTCCCTCAAGAATTAATTGCATACTTTTAGTCCTTCCGATTTTCTTCAATGAACCACCAAGCTTGATAGGGTAAGACAACATTGACTTGAAGCCTGAAGAAGGTTTTTCTTGCTTTATCGGTGGCAGCTGCCAATGGCTTTCAATCGGAGGGTGAATGATTTTAGTCTTCTTTGGGGGCCAACTCGACGAGGATTCTTCTTCGCCTTCTCCACCACCACCACCTCCACCTCTTGTTATGTATATTCTACTATCGTTATCCTTTGGATTATGCATGTGGAAGCAACAAAAGTTGTGTCCTCGTGAAATACAGTTTGTAAGGGATTCAGTTTCACCCAACTTGGTGAGGTTGTGACGTTGTATCATGCAAAACAAAAAGTCAGCTATTTGGGGGTTTTTTTTTTTTTTTTTTCCAAACAAAAGCAACTAAAGCTAATAATGTTACCTTATTTCTATTTGAAGCAAAACAACTCAAAATGATTAAGATTCAGATAATGTGAAAAAAGAGAGAGATAGCTATAGCATTGGCGGCATAGTTGACGAGGATACATACACAAAAGGGTGGGAATTAATGTACAGATAGCAATGAAAAGAAGGAACCAAATGAAACAGCGGAAGACCAATCAAAGAGTGAAGCATGCCAAAGTGTAAAGCAATGTTAGAAGGGATGAGGTTTGGAATCAATGCTTTGCTTGCATTTTCCAAACGCTTTGGTTTGAGCGCCAAGGAATCACAATTAAACACACAGCTCAAGGTTTCGCTTTCGACAAGAGATGTGCGTTTGATGAGTTGAGAGGTCTAATCTGGTCTGGACCAAGTTTTTGGGCTACAAGTAACCAATGAAAGGAGTTCTTCTATAAAAAGTAGTTTTAAAACTCTTTTGTCATATAGCAGTTAAGTTAACGTGTTTAGAATTATATCAGTTTTTCTGGGTTTTAACCTAAAATTCAACTATTATGATTTTAAATCTCAACTAGTTAGTTAATAAAAATCAACCAGTCAATTGCCAAAACTCAATCGCTCATAGCTAAACCTCAACCAATCAGTAGACAAAATCTCAACCAGTCAGTTGAAAAAGCTCAACCTACTAATAGACAAACCTCAATTATTTTGGAGAAAATTAGGAGCTGATTTAAAACTTTACAATAAAAACCGCAATTAAAAGAATTGGTAAAGGTAAAAAGCTTACTTTCTCAATCTGCTACTGAGCCTAATTTCCTTAAGATGTTGCTTTTATGAAAATTAGTCATGATACCCATTTTTTTAGCATATTTGAATGCATACCACTTAACATAAAAATATATATATTAATGCATACTGTACATCTCATGTGTAAAATATGTGTGGCATTCATTTGCAGTAGTGCATATTTGTACATGTGGTATACGTAAAAACATGAATGAATTTATTAAAAAATACGAGTAGCTATTAAATATTCCTAAAAAGTGGTATTTATGTACTTTTTTTCCGTGGATATTTGGTCAAAGATAGCATAGACACAAGCTTCTAAGATTCAGAGATTTTTGTCATGGGTAGGAGTAATTTGTGCAGAAATGACTTTTTTGCAACTATTTTCAGGTGATTTTTTCAAGACTAGTCATAAAAGCTGTATATAACTTCTTTTGTGACCTATCATAAAATACCCAAAAAAGAGTTCATAAAAGTCGTAACCTTCATGACTAGTGCTAAAAGAAGTCAAGTAAACAATTTTAGAGGGACAATCTCGTATTTTTGTTCAGCTGGCCCCAATTGTTGGTCATAGAAAATATATTCTACAACAATCACAAAAGGGTCACTATGCCCTAATTTACTCCCTTTAAAGTAATTAGCATAGAACACAGCACGACTGAAAGAAGTTGATCAAATACGTTTCTGCAAACTTAAATAAGTTGTACCGACGCGACACGACTACATTTGGAGAAATAAGTTGAAATAGACCATATTAACCGTGTGTTTTAGAAAATAGACTTATTGAAAAAGTTCTTTGCAAAATAAGATAGTCATACTTCTGACGATTGCTGTATTCTTTGGTACACATTTTATGATTATGATTCAATAATATATATTTTGCATAAACCGGTCATAAACAGCTCACATTCTTGAGCTAATTTGAATAAATTTTATAGTCAAAGATAACTTCTTATACCCAAAAACAAATCTTGATTGCTCCAACATTTTGGTTGTAACGTATATATTCAGTGTCTTTATCTTGGTTCTCCTTCCCAACTTGGCTGAAATTTTTGAAGACAAGAATTTTACGAGATAGATTAACATTTATAAGAAATTTTAATTAAGAACTATCTCAACAACACATTATGGGCTTATAAGCCGCTAAGGTAGCATAAATAACATCGTTTCCTGAGTTATTGGATTATACAAAATCTAGAAGTTGTAAGTTTTAGATTATACGCTATAATACAAAATCTAAAAGTTGTAAGTTTTAGATTATACGCTAACTAAAAAGTTGGACAATCTATATAAAACCATCTCTTCCAATGATGTAAATTAAAGTAAAACTTGCGGTAATCTTTATCATGTTTAAATAAGAGGAATATTAAACAAAAGACATTATTATTAGATCTCTTGATTAATTATTAGCACTTTGCTGACACTAATTCGGTAAAAAGAATTTGCATATATCTTTAGAAAATCCAACTTGAAATTCTAATAATATTTTATTTGTTTTTGGATTTTTTCCCCTAAAAAAATGAACACTTCTCTTTTCTTTTTCTCTCTTTTTTTTTTTTTTTTTTCTTTTTGCTGTATTAAAAATAAAAGGAGCAATGGCTGGCTAAAGCAAAAGAGTAACAAAGTGGACCAACGACAAATCATTGCAATATTTAAAAATTTGGTGCAACTAGTGTGTCGTTTATATAAATATCTTTGTCGTTATATATTTTGTTTTTTTTGGTGGCCGAAAGGTCTTGTCTATCGAGTGGTAGAGATTTTAGGCACTAATTAGATAGAGATTTTAGGCACTAATTAGATCCTAAAATGGCATCTACCAAACCATGGAGTCCCAAGCTCATTGAAGCTTACGTTTCTACATACTTGTGGTTTTGTTTTTTTACCCCCTTTATATTAACGTGATGGTATTATATGAGACTGAACAGCAATAAAATATTAATAGTAATGATTGATATATACATATTCAATTATTGTTGAAGACAAACTCTGCGTACCATTGCATCAGCTTAAGTTTTCCTCCAAACATCCACGTTATTCTCTTCTTAGCAAAGAAATAGGAAAGATGCCACCATCCAACTTTTGGTGAAAATATACTTTGCTCATATAAAAAAGAAAAAAAAAATTATTGTAAAATCTTCGTGTTTTTTTTTTTTTTAACTTTTTTATTTTACACGTAAGAAATAAGAGAATAATTTATGATGAACGTTTTCCCCCCTTTTTTTTTTTTTTTTTTTTTGTTGGGTTTCATCGGTCGACTAACTAAGTTATCAAACTTTTTTTCTTTTTTTGAAGGGCAAATCAATTTGTTACTAAGCTTACTATCCCTTATATTTTTCGTTTAAAAGACAAGTGTGCAGAGGGTCCCACTCCCGGAGGAGAAAACGTGAAGAAGTGTCTAGAAGTGCACGAGTGGGCTTATCTGTAT
Organism: Parasponia andersonii; assembly: GCA_002914805.1. Classification (NCBI taxonomy): domain Eukaryota; kingdom Viridiplantae; phylum Streptophyta; class Magnoliopsida; order Rosales; family Cannabaceae; genus Trema; species Trema andersonii. Next base: position 121,214 of record JXTB01000434.1, read on the forward strand.
CCACAGTTTGAGACACGTTTTCAACTCTTTTTGAATTGTCAATCTCGTTTACGTCATCCTCAACCTTCTCTTTTCACATGCTGGCGGCGTCCCCCACGTGTCCATTCCTCCACTCACGATTCACGAATCGCTCACCAAATAAATTCCAATTTTTTTTTTTCCCTTTTCTTTAGGGAATTAATGGACTCGGATGAAAACAAAAAATAAGAAATATTTATTGATTTATTATTATTATTATTTTTTTTTTTAAAAAAAAAGCCACCTAACAGTAATGGGGAGTAGAGGAATAAACTATAAAGTAGGAAGAAAATGATGAATGAGGAGGAAAAGTGATACAGCTGGTATGCAAGTTTGAGCCAACTGTGTCAGCTTTGGGAGAAGCACAAGCAGTCCTCTACTTACTCTACTACCCCTTCCTTCCTTCCTTCCTTCCTTCGTCTCTCTTTTTTTTTTTCTTCCTTCGTCTCTCTTTTTTTTTTTCTTCCTTCGTCTCTCTTTTTTTTTTTATCACAATGTATCAATTATTAATCTCTGATTTTAAGTTCATCACTTACAATCACTGATTGGCTTCTTACAATTTTTACTGTCTTTATTTATGATGCTTCTTTCTAATCTCTAATAAAGTTTCGAAAACTGACAAAAAAATAATTAAAGTTGATGAAAAAAGCTCATCGTTTATGATGAAAAAATTTGATGTTACAGCAGAGCAAGTTGGGGTCTCATTATGCATATCGGCTCCATAAAATTTAAATTTTACAGCTTTGCCTGTCTCATTCATGATTTTTCAATTCAATTCCCAATTTTTGTCTCTTGTGTTTGAAATTGAAAACAATGCTTTTTTTTATTTTTTAATATTACAGGTCATTAAGGCTTTTCGATTGTGCCCAAACATTTGAGCAGGCATTAACTTTCCTCTTTGTTCATACCATAAGGAGCCTACTTTTAACTAAATTGTAAGCCAATGATGCTGAATTTTGTTATTGAAGCTGATAAAAGTAGTGTGGTCCCCTTTTTCTTATTCCACTTCCTTTGACTTAACAGTCTTTCAAAACCAATTTATTAAGAAGAGAGTAGAACCAATTATTCGGCCTATGTCAACCTCTGACTTGCATAATTTTATTGATGGTCCACACGAAACTTGGCCTAATTTCTTTCAATCAAATACACTGAACAAACCGACCACTGACCACAGAAGAAGATGACCGAGACCACGTCCAATGGATTAGTCTATAAAAACTATATTACAATTCAACGTAAGTCACAATCCAATAACCACGTAGCCAAAAAAAGACAAGAAAAAAGACCCAAAAAAAAAATAAGAAAAAGAAAAGAAGATTGTGATGGATTTTACTGAGTCACACTTTATTCATTACTTTGCTGAGACTGTACGCCATTACACTTTTAAAGGAGCTTGCTATTGAAAAGTTTTATGTCTCACTCTTATTTGGGGTCATTTGCTCCATTTTTAATTAGAGACTTCAACTACTCAACCTGCTGTATAGTACAGCTGTACAGGTGGGCTTAGGTGGATTTACCTTCTTCCTCACAGATTTTATCTGCAAAAACTCTGCCTTTTTTGAAAAAAAAGAAAAAAAAAATTATCCTTACACTTGTTCTGTTTCCTTGACAGAGATAGGTGGTCCTGCGAATGTAAAACATAGTGGTACTTTCCTGGATATCTATAATTCAAATTTGAAGCAAGATCATAATAAATTAACTCATGCAACTCATGGGCTGCTTAAAAATATCTAAGAATGAAGTAACTCATCTTTTTCTCTTCTGGGATTGGGTGTTTCTTATTGTCCGCAGAACTCACAACTTCCATCTTTAAAACAGACACCCTGTCCCCAGCCCACACTTTCAAGTATAGGGTCCACCCTACCTTGATATCCTTTAATTTTTTTTATTAACCCTACCTTGATATCCTAATTTACTGCCAATTTCATAAGAAGATTCTAAACCAAAGTAACCCAAACGATTAATAAGCTAGTATACATTATGAACAATAAATTTTCATTATATTGTGCTTGATGAATAGTAAGTTTTATACCATAACAAAATGCTTTACAACATTTACATAGAACTGTTTCATTATTTTACACATTCCTGATGCTGTGTTTTCACACCATCTTTTGCTTAATATTGCTCCACTTTATGAGAAGGTTGTCTAAATATGAACATCATAGGTAGATGGATATTTACCAAATGGAACAAGAAGCAAGAGATGGAGTGCAACAAGATGAGAAATACCCCCACGTGCAGTAAAAGTCAACCCTTCACTGCAAGAAAAATCAACCCGATCGAAAGAGTTTTATCAGCTACATTAGTGCTGGTTCAAACTATCCCAAAGCGAAGCACACTGCCTCCTAGCAAACCCGATCCTGCGATTCTCCAAATCATACACCACTTCGAACCCTTGTTGCTGATAGTTACCAAGTGTAGCCCCTGGCCCACCACTCAACTCCTTCTCATCCCCACCGTTCATCAACATCAAACACCCCACTTTCCTCTTTTTCCCCGACCCATCACCACCGTCCAAAAACTCGTAGAAGTAGTTTCTCCTAGGCAGCACCACGCTGGATTTGCTCCCCACAAAATGCAGGGCCACGGTGGGAATGTTGATAACCTTGTCATAGTAATAACAGGGCGTCAGCCCTGTCTTGTCCTCAATCTCGCTCGCTCGCTCGTTAACTCGTCCAACTCGGCGGTCGAACTCAGCCACCACTGACTCGTAAAAGCTCGCCGGCAACATCGTGAAGGTCGTCCCGGAATCAACCACCATCCCGCCGTTTCCTCTCCCGTCGACCCTTTTCAGAAACTCCGGCGCCGGAATATTCTTCTCCCCCACCGAGGCTCCGAGGAGCCCGATTGAGTAGAAATACGGGTGCTTGGGGTTGTCGAGCATCGACGTGTACACAAACTCAGCTCCGTTATCATCACCAACTCGCTTCCGTTTCTCGTCGTAGCGGCCGAGAATGAGCGGACTCGGTCGCCGAACTCGTTCTGCATCGAACGAGTGAGAGACTAGGCAATAGGAGAAGCGGTTCCCTAGCTGAGGAGAGAAAGCGGCGAGCTGAGCCGGTAAAGAGAGCAAGCCACGGCCGAATCCGGCGACGCCAATGGGCTCGCCGAGGGACGTATGGGCACATCCAAAGGTGAAATTTTCAAGAACCAACGAAGGAGACGAGGTTGGCACTGATAAGCTGTACTTGTGAAGGCGTGCGATTAGGCTTCCATCGGCGTAAGCGTAGTAGAAATTTGGGCAAGAGAAAGAAGCGCAGTCGGAGGTCTCAATGGACTCCAAAGGGCACCGAGCCATGGCACAGAGGTCGGAGGAGGAGTGGGAAGAGTGGGCGGCGGCGCAAGCAGGGGACTTGCATGAAACGGTGGCGTTTCGAGGGATTGTGGGTGGCGGAGCGGTGGTGGAAGGGTCGTATTTGCCTTCGCAGAGTATGCATTCGAAAGGCGCGCATGGGAACCAGACGAGGTCGCTGCCCGTGTCCATGTAGAGTGAAACGGGTTGAGGCGGGTCGGAGCCGACTGTGAGGGAGAGAGTGTAGTCGCTTCCAGGGGAGAGAGGGAGTGAGACTTGGTGGCTGCGGTGGTGGCGGTGGAAGCGGGCGGCGGAGCGGGCGGTGGTGGATTTGAGAAGGTGGTGAGTACTGTTGAATCGGGTTTGGGAGAGAGAGTGAGTGAGAGGGAAGAGTAGAGTCTTTGAGTGGGAGACAGAGAAGCTTGTAAGACTAAAACAGAGTGTGTAGTAGCATAGCAAGAACAGAGTAGAGGCCATGAATGGAGAGAACAGAGCACTTTTTCTGATCAATATGTTAATAACAAAGAAAAAATGAGTTGAAGAAGTTATGTCATGGGATGGAAAAGTAGAAAGGACTAAGGAGAGGTTTATAAAGGGGATAGATAGGATGGGATTTGTAACTTGTAAGTTGTAATTTGAAAGAAAGGACGAAGCTTCTGTTTGGTTGGCTATGGACTTTGAAGGTGTATTTGAGGAGAGCATTATCTTGTTATATAATTTAATTAATGATCTGTTTTGAGCAGTGATTATATTGTCATTTCAATTTCAAACACTCAACTCTAATATGGATCATTAATATTAATGATAATGATAATGAAAATGAAAATGAAGAGGTAATGTGGTATGGATCATGGATGGATGGTAGCTCTAATATCCTTGGGCTAAGTGCCCATTGCTTTTGATTAACCAAAGGAACTAATAAAAATAAAAACAAATGAAGGCTCTGCTAAATGAGTATTATTAAAGGTTTCTCTGCTTTCCTTCTTATCTTGGATTATGACTCAGCTGGCTAAAGAATCAGATTACTTGGATAATAAGATAAAATTATGTTGGGTGTTAAAAGTTAAAAACGACATATTCATGGTACAACATAATGCAACATAGGTCTCTTTGCACCTTTAATAGAGCGCCTCTCTTTTATTCGTAAGTGCTTTGAAATAAATAAACCTTAATAAGAAGTTTTGCTTCTTCTTTTTCTTCTTTTTTTTTTTTTTCAAAAAAAAATTTGTTTTTTGGTTTCATTTACTACAAATTGCATCTCAAACTCAATCCAAAACTAATATTTTACATGGATGTCAAACCAAGTCAAACCATCGTCAAGAGCTGGATTAGGATAATTGCTTTTTGTTCGACAAATTAACATTGGTATAGTTTAGACTTTAGAGAGCAAAGCTATTTTTAAGAGTACTGAAATGGGTCCGCAACCTATGATTCAGAATTGCTAATTAGCATAAGCTAGTAGTAGTCACCTTCACAGGAATTGTCTATTCTAACATTTCGACCCAATCCATCTACCAAACATTTGTCCTTGCCCGATAACACAAAAATAAATTACAAGTGAAAAAAAAAAAAAAAAAAACTGTTCGTATTCAAGAAAAGTCACTATATGACAACATATAGAAAAGATTATTTTCATAGCTATAAAAGCAAAAGAAGAAGCACTTGAATTTTGTATTTTATTTTATAAGGTCGCCGAAATATTTTCAGGTCAGGATTTTGTAACTTTCATGCACATATATTCTAAATTATGATACACGAACAATAAATTATATTTGACAAAAGCAGAAATATGAGCCCAAAGAAAGGCGTTCGTTTCACTTTCTCTTTTGTCACTCTTATATTTTCGAAAGCCAAAAAAAAAAAAAAAAAAAAAAAAACTGTTCGTATTCAAGAAAAGTCACTATATGACAACATATAGAAAAGATTATTTTCATAGCTATAAAAGCAAAAGAAGAAGCACTTGAATTTTGTATTTTATTTTATAAGATCGCCGAAATATTTTCAGGTCAGGATTTTGTAACTTTCATGCACATATATTCTAAATTATGATACACGAACAATAAATTATATTTGACAAAACCAGAAATATGATCCCAAAGAAAGGCGTTCGTTTCACTTTCTCTTCTGTCACTCTTATATTTTCGAAAAAAAAAAAGAAAAAAGACGAATGTCATATCGTGAGTGCTCAGACATTTATTGTGGAAGCTTATTGACTATGGGTGTCACAACATACAAGCAATATATTTAAACACTCCTAAAATGTTGAATAAAAATATAGTCCAAAATGATTGTCAATTGTCCATTTTTATAATAATAATGATGGAAACACTTTTCTTTTTCTTTTTATTTCACCGAATGCGCTTCAACCTAGAGGAAAATTTATTAAGAGAAGAGAAAAAGGAAGATAAACAGTAGCAAAAAGTTAAGTAAACTTATAGAAAGGTAAACATAGAAAATCCCTATTAACAGAAGGGAAAACAGTTTTTGGGACTGAACTCCACCACATCTTATTCCAATTTCTAGCACTAAGAGAAGCAATTCTATCAGCATAATTATAAGCCTCTCTCTTTATATTTATATTTATATATATATATATAGGAGAAAAATGAATATTTATTGTTCGAATCAAATCAAGAACCCTCTTCTAATCATTTAATATCCGCCATCCATGAAACACGAAAAGAATGTAATTACAACCAAGGAATTACTCTCCAAACCACGAGTTAAACCATGCAAAAGAAATAGTATTTGGATTGGCGAATTTTTTTATTAAAAGAAAAAGAGAGAGAAAAACGAAAATGCAATGATGGTGACAGTGGATTTACATTAAATATTGTATTATGTTTTGGAAAAGACATCAGAGACGAGAGCCACCACAAGACAGAAGCAGACGCGTGGCATTATTAGCTGGCCTCTAGTTCAAAGTTCAAACTCTTCTACTCTGTGCGGATCGCCAAAGTGGGTGGCTGCGTTTGAGGGGATGGGCCCAGCCCAAAATGGGGCCCAATATTAGGTGTCACAGAGCTACGCCTCCCATTTCACTTTTGGATTCGAGCTAGATTCTCCTGACTGAGCCCGCACTCTCCGCCAAATATCTCAAGGCCCGACCACACCCAGCCCTCCTAGCCGGTTCACCCGAATATAATAATTTAATAACTAAATAATTTCCCATTCATTTACAGAATTTACAACCACTGCCCTCGATCCATATAACTTTGTCTTTAATTTTTTATACTTTAATTATTCTTAAAAGGGCCTCCAGAGTATATTACAAATTTGTTGTTTGTTTCTGCAACCTTCACGTTTTTCGTCCATTACATACTCATTTGAGACAAGAATAGTTTTTCAAATAAATTCTACAAATACACACACAATTGAAAAAACCCAATTTCCAAATGAAACATAATTCGCTTCTGACTTAAACTTAATTGACTGCAAATGAATTGAATTGAGCATCAACAAGTACACACACAGCCGAATAGAAAATACCAGAAAACGATGATGGATTTTCTAACAAGTAACAACCATACCTTATAATAATATGGCTTTGCCATACCTAAAGATATCGGACTATACGTCCTTGTCAAGAGTCATTTTCCTTATATTCTAAGTGCCAGCTACTTAGGCCTAATCTAATGCTCACCAAACGATCCAATAAACGTATATCATAATTCTCCGAGTATTCGTTAATGTCATTAAAGTTTTTGCCTTTTTTGTATCGTTGAATTTATCGTGCACAAAACGGTATTGAAGGAGCCTTTATTCCTGGTCAACAAAACCACATAAATTAAACAATTGTTTAACAAACAATACTCAAGTCTAGTTTATGATACTTAGGATGGGGTGTTTTACCTAAGCTAATGGACTGGTACAGCTTCATATTAAATAAGATTTGCCTCTTATTTTATTTATTTTTCCCTTCCGGTTTCAAACTCGGCGACCATCACTTAATGATTAAGAGTTAAAGATTGGTGAGCACAGAGTGAAGTTCGGTCCTCAAGTGGGCCAGATTGGTCCAACCCAATAATGCAGAAGTTCGTAAGTCATGGTTAACTTTAATTATTTGGACAATAATCCACTTTGCTGCATAATTCTCATTCCATTTTTTTTTTTTTTTTCCTCCTTTAAATATCTAGAATCTGACAAGACTAAGAGGCTGGTCATTCCTCATTCCTTTGACCCATTATTTATCCAGTTTACCCAAGCTTCCGAAATCCAAATGAAAATAAATTAGGAGGGGGAAAAAAGGGTGACCTTTGGCTCAATATCTTCACGCTTGCACAAGACTGACACAGATTTAGTCTTTCCTTTTTTTTTTTTGTTTTAACCCTTGAATTTATATATCAGGGCCCTAACTTTCTCTATTGAGATAGCTGTATCAAAGTGCCCGACAGTCACAGCAATCTTTTTGGGAAAATGGATGAGACAGAATTTTTTTTTTTAACTCAAATGACTTTTACGTTTTGACTACCGGTCATAAAAGGTTCACAAAGGCCATAATTATTATAAATAATAGTAATTGGCCATAATTATTATAAATAATAGTAATTTTGACTAAAACCTTTTTTCAAGAGTAACTTGAAAAATAATTTTTTTAATAATATTTTGTGATCTTACGTAACACTCTACCACAAAATGTGTGATTATTCATCGAATAATCATAATTTTATAGATACAACTTAAGTGATCTCCCGTGATACTGCTAAAAATATTAATTTAAAAAAGACTACCTCATTTTCTTCCAAAATTAGTGCATGAGTATATTAGACAAGTTCAAATTATGAAGATTCTGTCAAACCAGATTGAAGACTGCCCTTCATTTTTCTTGTGCCCACTCAGTGACATCATATCCCAGCATCCTACAACTGGAGTTGTTGAAATCCGAAGGTTTTCACCAGTCAACGACGGGTTTCTCAAACTGGACAGTGGAAAAGATCCTTGCTCTACGGTGGAAACTGTGACAATAATACGTATACACCAGCCCAAAACACCTGCACTACAAATGTTTTTAACTAGTTCAAACAGCTCAATTGGACATGAGTATCAGCCCTTGAGGAGCCTATCCCAAGCAATGTATTAACATTCTCATATGCAACACTACGCACCAAGCATCATTAACTGGGATGCACAGTATCATCCAGATGTGTCGATAATCTCATTCGATTCTCAAGCTTCGAAAATACACATTATATAAAGTTACAGATAACATCATCACTCATTGCATATGTGGCTCAAAAAACATTTAAAAAACATAGCATATACTCCATTTGGGTTACAAAGGAACCCATCCTTATTCAGCAGAGAAAACTAGATCATTGTTTGTGTTCAAATACCGATTATAATAAAATCACACTTCTGAAATGCAATAACTGCTCAGTTTGAAGGCTTGATCTTCTCCAATAATTTGTCAGCTTCAAGAAATCCAACTGGTCCCAATGACAAAAATTTTATACACTTCCATCTGCGCAGTTACACAAGTGACTTGAGAACTTCAAAAGAAAATTTGAAGGTAAAAGAAGGCTAATGCATATATCACCTGCGCAACTCCAAACAGCTCACCTGGGTGTGTAGGGTAGTGCCAGACAGTGGAGGTGTAAATGGTTGACAGTGTTCAGTGGAGGCCGATGAAAGCCAAATCTGTCGGGACAGAATAACAGTGAACCCAAATTCAAACTCAAATTTGTCTGATGCAGTTAAATTGGCATGCAGAACATAACTTCGAAAAGAGAAACCAACAGTCACTTTTCACACCATTGTTTTCTAGATTAAGTTGGATGCCTGTATTTCAAGTTCACTTACTTCATTTTTGTGTAATTATTTTTAGTTCACAACTAATATTGACAGTTGCAGTTAATAATGCTAGAAATATTAAAGCATTTCAGCAATAAAATATCTCAACCAACTGCTGCTCATCTCATATGTTTGAAGGAAAAGCACTGCATTACGAACAGAATCATTTGCTTAAAAAAAAAAAAAAAAACAGATAGTAATAGCAGTCCAGATATCATCACCTATGAAATTCTCCGTAAAATATGTCCTTGTTAGTTATTTAGTTGTCTAAAGTTTTAAAGAAAGCATACAAGACAACGTACTTGTTTTGAAAATAAACTTTCCGTGCAAGAAAATAAATAAAAATCATTTCAAGACAAAATAAACTAGTGAATTCATGCTAGCACTCAAATACTAAAGCTTAAAAAAAAGGGAAATTTTCAGCAACAAGGCAAATACCTAAACTGGCATTCAGGTGCCTCTCGGCGTAAAAGTGTTTGCCCCACTTCTAACATGTGATTTACTGAGTTAAAAAAAAAAAAAAAACAAAGAATATTAGACTAACAAATATGCTCAAGACTCAAAAGGGAAAAGTAGAACAAGCCTCATGCTGGGTCAACAAAATTATATGATTTGCCATAATAAATCTACTTAACCCAAAGAGTAGTCTTCAGCTCTCTTTTGAAGATCATTAACAGATGGAATGTGTGCTGCAGGAATAACTAAGTAATGCCTACAAAAAACAAAAAAAAGAAAAGGAAAAAAGCAGTTATTATTTAGGTTGAAATTTCCTACTAATGACACAAACATAAAAAAAAATGGTATTAAGAACATATGTGACTTCATTGAAATAGCAAATCTGAGTAAACATTTGATGAAGGGGAGATCTATTGAAGCCAGATGAAGATAACAAATGCTCTGCTGAATTGCGGATACTTAAAGCAGGTCCAATACTAAGGTGTGCTTTTATTCTCTGTGCGTCTCACAATTAAAGAGCTTTGAACTCGTTTTTCACATAACACAAGCATCTATATTCTATATTACTGAGGTAACAAATAAGGGTGGCGAAACCCATAAAGCTGCAATTGTTAAAAGAGTGTTTAGTGGGAAAGAAAAAGAGGGGTCACGGGTGAGAGGATTAGTAGATGAATGTAAGGAGGAAGGAATAGATTAGATTATGGATATCAAATCTTCAGTCAGTTTGAGCCAATTTTTAAGGGTAATGTGTCCACAATTGGATGGATTCTCTCATTCATCTCCTACCAAAAAATATACAAACAAAGGAAGAGTTGTCCCCTTCCTCTCTTCTCTCCCTCCTAAGTAAACATAGCGCCTAGATGTACAAAGTGTTAGAGAATCAATCATTTAAGCTCACATTTAGCTATTCAGGACATGACGTCTGGAGGGGTTAGAAGCTAACAAAAACTTGAGGATTGCGCCAGTACCACCGACGAAACAAGTTAATGCAAAAGAAAAGAATTTTGTTTGGAAGGGAAGGAATGAATCAAGATTCCTTGCTTTAGGGGGTCGTCAAGTGGAAGTCGTGTATTCTAGACTCAACTTAAGTAGTCCTATTCCTCCAATGAGGCACAAACAAGAGCTCCCTTATCTCATTATTAGTTCAAGCGTAGATGAAAACCCAAAACCCAAAACACAAAAACACTAAGTTTGATGTCATGTAACTACTATGGTATGGTGGTCGAAATGGGAATTTCATTTTTGGAAAAAAAAAAAAAAGAAAGAAAGAAAAAAATTGGGAGAGGGGAGGGGTCGTCATGAGAAATTGATGGAAGCGAACCTGACAGCGGCAGGGCTGATGTCCGGAAATGCAACCACTTTGTCATCCTGTGCCCACAAATCACAACTTGAAAAATTAAGAGACTATATATTAGAGAGACAAAAAGAGACCCCAAAAAAAAACAAACCAAACCAAAACAAAACAAAATAGACAGACAGAGAGAGAGAAAGAGAGAAAATAAGTTACAGAATGGAGGATAGTGGTTGTGGTGGATTTTGCTGCGATCTGACAAAATATACAATTTGGTTGTGCCGCTGTTACTCCCGCCATTAGCCCACAACCCCTCGCCTCCTAAACACACAATCAATCAATTAATTAATGTTGCTCATTGCTATACACATCTTTATCTATTTATATATATAGATATAGATATATTTCTTTCTTTTTGGAGAGGCCATTGGCCTTACGTAGCTAAGGAGGAAGTCTTGCACCGTTGGGCCACTTTCCACCAAGGACCGCTCACTTGCCCTGTTTTTAAGCTTCTTATGACGTCATTATACATGACGCTCTATTTGTTGAAACCAACTTTTCCTTTCCCTTTAAGGCAAATATGTATTATGTATTATGTATCATGTAAGGCCTTCCCTTTTTTTTTTTAATTTTATTTTTGGGGTAATAACCCAATTGAGTTGTATTTCTTACTTTGTTAGTGGAAGCTTAGCCAGTCCAATCTCATTGGCCTGATTAAGTTGTTGTAGTTGGGTCATGGGTGGGTGGTGGTGTGACTCAGACTCTCACGGGATGACTACTAGGAGTGTGGGATTATCATCCACCGTCAAACTCTACGTTTATATTCTTCTTTGTGTCTTTGGGTCTATCCATTCCACTTGGTACTCTTCTCTTTGGTCATTCTAGAAGATGTTGAAAATCCATTCTTCAAAGTCAAGTTTTTGTCGGTATTCCCAAAGTCTACCAATGGACCCACCACCCACCCAACCCAATGAGTCTTCGGTCTATCTATATATGATTCCATTTCCCATCATGGAATTATTCGTTGCTCTCCACTTGATGAAATTCCTACCGCTTGAGTAATTCAAATTAAAAGGAGCTTTTTCCATCATAAAAATTTACCCCCCCCAAAAGAAAAAAAAAATAATAATAATAATAATAATCAAATACTATAACGTATAAGAGAACATTACCTTATGTGACTCAAAATACTTTTGAGATATAGCATATACTCCATATGGGTTACAAAAGGAACCCATCCTTATTCAGCAGGGAAAAAACTAGATCAGTGTTTGTGTTCAAATATCGATTATAACAAAATCACACTTCTGAAATCCAATGACTTTGTCAATTTGAAGGCTTGATCTTTTCCAATAATTTGTCAGCTTCAAGAAATCCAAGTGGTCCCAATGACAAATATTTTATAAACTTCCATCTGTGCAGTTACACAAGAGATCGCTTGAGCACTTCAAAAGAAAATTTGAAGATAAAAGAAGGATAATGCGCATATATATATATATATATATATATATATATATATATATATATATATATATATCTAATACCATCTGTGCAACTCCAAATAGCTAGCTTACCTGGGTGTGCATGGTAGTACCAGACAGTGGAGGTGTAAATGGTTGACACTGTTCCATGGAGGCCGATGAAAGCCAAATCTGTCCATCGGAACATAACAACAGTGAACTCAAATTCGATCGTCTGACGTTGTTAAATTGGCATGCAGAACTCAGCTTCAAAAAGATGCGAAACCAACAATTACTTTAAACACAATTGTTTTCCACATTAAGTTGGATGCCCTTAATTCAAGACCACTTGCTGAAATACAAGTCTGCAGCAACCTCTCTAACCATTCCCTCTCCGCCTGGTAGCCTTAAAAATCCTTCTAAATCTCGTTCTATTATTCAACATCATCTTCCTTAGTTAAGACTTTCTCACATTCTAGCTTTTCCAAATTAAAGAATTTATTTGTTCCCATTCTTTGCATAATCAACATCACTTTACACATAAACAGTAACCCTTAAAACCTTACCCTTAGCCTAGTTTCTTTGACGTAGTTATGTCTTATGTTCTACCCATGCATGCATGCATGCATGCATAATCATCCTCATTTTGCACATAGACAGTAGTTTATTCCTATAGTTCACCATTATTTCTTAACTCTTTTCTTAACTTCAATCGTTCATGCATTAACTGTAGTCTTAAATTCCATAGTAAAGATCAACGGAAAAAAACCTATGACCCCATTTTACTTTTGTTCTCTGTAAACTTGTACCTAAATGAGTTAATAGGAATCTAAACCCTTTTCCAACTATATCCTGTGCCTATTTACCTTTGAAGTACTTTATTTTCAGTCATTACTTAATTTCTGTTCTTTACTGAAATGAGTTAATGGGAATCTAAACCCTTTTATTCTTGTCTATAATATAACCTAGTCCTTATTTACATTTCTTGCACTTTAATTCCAGCAATTTACATTACCAGCAGCTTTATTTTTCTAGTACTTTAAATTCTATTCTTTTAATTCCTTCAAATCTAGATCCAGTTAGTTGGCCCTGTTTAATTACGCTGCCCTTAGCTTCCTTGTTATTCATATCATCAAGTTATTTATATTTCAGGGCCTAACTTTAACTACCTATACTAACATACCTAAATAGCAATGATAAATCTTCACTGTGTTCAGTTATGCTTTTTTTATTTATTTTTTGACTGTGATACAAGTAGTCTTTCAAAAATCAGTATTCAAAAGTGTAACCACTAATAAAATTCACAAATAATATTGACAGTTGCAACAGATGATGCTAGGAATTAGGCATTATTTCATCTTAACAACTGCTGCTCATCTCATTAGTTTTAAGCAAGAGCACTGCTTTACCAACAGAATCGTTTGCAAAACAAAAATAATGAAAGCAATAGCAATATCACTGCTTTACTAACAGAATCATTTGCAAAACAAAAATAATGAAAGCAATAGCAATCCAGAATATTTGGATCACCTATCAAATTCTCCAAGAAATCTATAGATTGGATACGTGCTATAACATTTCAATGAAAGCACACAAGACAACATACTCACTTCGAGAATAAACATTTTGTACAAGAATATAAAACAGATCTCAAGACAAATACACTTGCACATGCTAGCACTCAAGACTACAGATCCAAAAGAAAACTTTCAGGAACAAGGCAATACCTATACTGGCATTCAGGTGCATCTCGGCGTAAAAGTGTTTTCCCCACTCCTAACATGTGATTTACTGAAAAAACGAAACAGAATATTAGACTAACAAATAATCTCAAGACTCGTAAGAAAAGTAAAACAAGTCTCATTCTGGATCAACAATATACAATTTGCTCTAATAAATTTACTTAACCCAAAGAGTAGTCTTCAGCTATCTTTTGAAGATCATTAACAGTTGAAATGTGTGCAGCAGGAATAACCAAGTAATGCCTTGAAAAAAAAAAAAAAGAAGAAAAGAAAAAGTAATTATTTAGCTAGAAATATCCCAGTAATGACACGAGCAAAAAATTTGAGTAAGGTATGAATGTGACCGTTGAAGTTGAAAATTTGAGTAAGGTATAGTTATTGAAGCTAGATGAAGATAACAAATGAGGTGCCGATACTCATACTAAAAGCATAAAATGGTCCAACAACTAACATATAATTTTATTCTCTGCGCATCTCACAATTAAAGGACTTTGAACTCGTTTTTAACATACGACAAGCATCTATGTTCTATTCACTAAGGTTGCAAATAAGGCAGGTGACACTCATAAAGCTGCAATCTTTAAGAGAGTATATTTAGTAGAGGGAAAGGTGGAAGGAAAGAGATAGGTGGGACAATTTTAGTTGATGAATTCAATGAGGATGGAACCGATTAGATTATGGATTTCAACTCCTCAGTCAAATTGAGCCAATTTTTCTCATTCCTCTTACACCAATTGAAACAAAGAAAGAGTCCCGCTGTCCCTCTCCAGTTAGATTTTGTAGCTCTCTTTCCTGCTTATTTTCTTACCAAACAAAGTCTTAACTCTTCAACTTTCGGAACCGATCATTAACATCACAATTAGCCATTCGGGACAGGACATCTGGAGGGTTTAGACTAGATATGAACAATAAAGCATGAAGCTAACAAAAACTTAAGGCTCAAAACAAGTTAATGAAAAAGGAAAGAATTATGTTGGAATGGATGAATCAAAATTCCTTGTTCTAGGGAGTCGTCTAGTAGATGTTATCTATTTTAAGGCCCTAACTTTAGTAGTCCTCCAATGAGCACAAACAAGAGCTCCTAATCAATTATTTGTTATAATCCCATTAGTTCTACCGTAGATGAAAACCCCCACTAAACAAAACACAATAAGTTGTATGTGATGTTACTATTCGAAATGGGAAGGGAATGAATTGCTGATTATGGTAATAAAATAAAAGAGATTTGATAAAGATGGGAAACCTGACAGCGGCAGGGCTAATGTCCGGAAAGGCAACCACTTTGTCATCCTGCGCCCACAAGCTCACAAAACTTGAAAAGTTAAACAAAACCAACCAACCCACCCCATTTTGTATACAATTACTTCTAATAAAAGAGTAGAGAGTTAAGAGAGTAGTAGGACGTAGAGACATTTGATAACTGGAAGAATGAGAGAGAAGAGAAATTACAGAATGAAGGATAGTGGTGTTGTTGTTTGACATGGTGGCGATCTGGCAAAAGATGCAATTTGGCTGTGCGGCTGTTGCTTCTGCCATTAGCCCCACCCAAACCCAAAAGACACAATGAATGAATTGATGCTATGCCTATATGGCCATTGTAAAATGTGAACCAAATCCCATCCCCATAGCGTCTTAAGGAGGAGCAAGTCTCTTTGGTTGGGCCAAATTTCCACCTCTCCTCCAGTCTCCACTCTGACTCCTGCATTTCCCCTGTTTTTAAGCTTATAATATAATATTATATACGACGTAATAATACACATGACTCCAGTCCGATTTGTTATTTCAAGCGAACCGAGGATCTTTTGATCATATCATATCATATCATGTGCGTTGGTACTAAACTTACAATTGTTTGGTTATGTTTTTAGCAGTTATATTAAATAGTGGAATTATTATTCTATTTTATTATTAGTAAAATAATAATTCCATTTTATTTATCAAAAATTTTTAATACCAATTTTTTTATTTTTATTTTATCCCTTTTAAAATATCTAAAAGCGGTATTATAATATCTTTTTATTTCATTTCAAAATTATTCCAAATTTCAACTAAATAATAAATTATTATTATTTTTAATCTCATTCCATTAGGATTCCTGTTATAATTCTGAGTCCATGAATCAAACACCAACTACGTCCAAGAATTTGTTTCCCAAAGGAGAAGTAAAGTAATAGGTTTACTTTTACTACTGATATTTTATTTTTATTTTTTATTTTTTATTTTTTGGAAAAAAAAAAAAAGAAAAAAAGGGTGGGGCTGGGCAACAGCCCATGGTGAGTGAGTAGGTTCTATCTAAAGTTTGAAGCTTTGAGCTCTCACAATGCACATAACATAACATCGCCGTCGCTTCAAGTGTGATGGTCTCTTTAATACCCACAACCACAAGGCTGATTTCTTCTTGGTCTTTGGACCCTTCTCTTCCTTGTCACCGCCGCCCGAACCATGAGCTCCGGCTCCACCCACCGTGTCTTCCAGCTCCGACTCGACCCACTCACTGGCAACTCCGAGTGGGTCGTTATCGACGAAGAAGATGATCACCAGTGCCAAGGAACCGAAATTTTTATAAAACCACAGCAACCCCTTTTGGCCACCACCTCCTACTTGGACATGCTCAATGATTCTCCCAGGAACCGAGCCTTCCGTCAAGCCATTGACAAGGCCATAACAACACCCTCCCATGTTCTTGATATTGGGTAATTGCCATTTATCAGTCCACAATTGTGCTTGTTTTGAATTTTAATTTTCCTTTTTTTTATAATATAAAAGAAGAAAAGAAAGGCATAAACTTTTGTTATCTGATTATGGTACAACAATTGTGTCGTGTTGTGTTGTGTAGTGCTGGAACTGGTTTGTTGTCAATGATGGCTGCCCGGGCAATGGGGTGTGGAGCCTCAAGGCAAGGGATGGTCACGGCTTGTGAGTCTTACCTTCCAATGCTGAAGCTGATGAGAAAAGTTTTGCGCCTCAACGGCATGGAAAAGTACATCAATCTTATCAACAAACGCTCTGATGAACTTCAAGTTGGCGTAGATATACCCTCACGAGCTGATGTTCTAGTGAGTAGCTTATCGCTTATCTTTTGCGGGCATTCACCATACACATATCCATACAACATGCCATGTTTTTGTTAAATTAAAGGAAAAGGAAACACTGAGATACATTTGAATGTCTGTGATAAATCATTTTAGCAACAAGTTTCGTTTCACTTAACTAGGGGTTAGTAATGAAAACGCAAATTATCTATACTTTGCTGTTAAATAATAAGTAACTAAAAAAAAACAGAAAACGTAGACTATGCTCAGTATTTACTTGGTTGGTTGAAACCTTACATCCAAGGCAGGAATTTCGGCCCCTAGGTTAATCCACTAGCCAACAAAGATTACACGTTCAATCCTCACGGAGTAGACGAGAATGTAATCCACTCTACACGCTTATTTTCCCATGCTTTCCCAGTAGACAAACGGGACTTCTCAAGAAGACTGGTGTTGATGACAACTAATCCAATGAAGATTACAATAATGTATACATATAACAGCCCTATTTGTACTAAAACGCTCTGACTAAGTCTAGAGTTAGGCTTCCAAGATTTGGTGATGTATCCACCATTTTAATCCCAACTGTCAAGCTGCAGTCTTTATTGTTACTAACTAAATGTTAGCTGAAAATAACTAACTCTTAAGTCTTAACCAAATAAGAGTCAGAACGTCAACCTCGTGTGAAATGGAATTCTAGTTTCTGACAAATGTTACCATTTAATTTATGTGTAAATATGCTGTTGTGATGATGGAATTATTGCACACACAATTAAGCTCTTAGATTAGAGATTAATTACAACACACACAAAGAACACAAGAAAACAATGAAAAAAAAAAAAAACACCAAAAATTATCGTGGTTCAGCTGTAATAATTAAAGCCTACGTCCACGTGAAACTACTTTCCAAAGTTTTCACAATGAATAAGAATAGCTACACCCTCTTTCTCACAGTTTTACAGCAAAGAGTCTCTTTCTCCAAAATCCCCAAGAACACCCGTATTTTTTCCCCTTGACTGGTCTGCTGTGGCTGCTCCCTTGGTATTGTATTTATATTACAATTCATCATAATAGCTGCTGCCTACCCCTTTCACGTTCAGCCCCTAGATTAGAATGAGATAACTAGTCCTTAGTTTCCCAATTATACTCTAGACCCTAGTTTCCTATTATGATCCATAGCTGCCACCCATAAGGAAAACCTAATATCTCTAATTAGGAAATAAATAAAACACCCTAACTGACTAGTTTCCCTTATTTTAATTACACAGTTAAATACCAAATACGTAACATATGCTTTGATTGTACATTTTAAATTTATGGAGCTTTTCAAATTCTCTTTTAAGGTAAGTGAGATACTAGATTCAGAGTTATTGGGTGAAGGGCTGATCCCTTCTCTACAGCATGCGCATGACATGCTGTTGGTGGAAAATCCAGTAACAGTTCCATACCGAGCAACTACATACGGCCAGGTGATTGAATTCTATATTCTATATTATGTTTATTTTTGTTTATTCATTGTTACGTTTCAACATTTTAGCTCGCCATCTGTAATTCCTCTTTTCTTTTTCTCCTATCAAATTCTATTACTTATAAAAAAACAATATCAGAGTTTGATGTGCAAGCTGAATTGTCATTCAATTAACACTAGAACATATTGCCTTTCAGGGAGAAAAAAGATGAAAAAAAATTTAATCAAAAGATATAAGCATGCAAATTTAATGTGTATTCTTCTGTTTTCGTTCTGATTGAAGAGTTGGTCAATGATTAGTTAAATTATTTTGCTTCAAGTAAACTTCTATTTTGTTGGCTATTTTCTTTTTTCAAGCTTTGACGTGTTCTGAATTTTTTTCCTCCTCTCATTTTCCACATGATAGTTGGTAGAAAGCACATTCTTGTGGAGGCTTCACGATTTACATAATAACGAAGCAAAAGCATCGGATGGCTTTCATCTTGTTCCAACTGGTTTTGAAAATATTTTAGGTGTCAAGTCACAGCAATATGCTTTTCATTGTGATGCAATAGAGAAAGAAATAAAACTGGTAATTAAATCATTTGCCTTCAACGACGTTCTTTGAAATTTACAAATGGTTTATTTCCTACTCAACTTAAAATTCATCCAGCTGTCCGAACCCTTCAAAATTTTTGAATTTGATTTTTGGAAACGGCCAGACAGTCATGGAGAAATGCAGTTGTGTATAAAAGCAACTAATGATGGCCAAGTTCATGCTGTAGTTTCATGGTAATTGTTGTAACTGCTTTTTCCCTGTCCTCACATTCACTTCTTGAAATTATTATAACAACTTTTTTGCTGTAAATGTGTACCTAGGTGGATACTTCAGCTAGATCGTGAAGGGACAATATTTTATTCCACTGCCCCAAGATGGAGTAGTTTGCAAATAAACAAAAGTGAGCTATAGACATTCATTCTACTTTTTCTTGGATGAAAATTGAATTACTGCAAAAGTGTGTGAATGGCCAGCATAATGTTCGACGAAAAAAATTGCAACTTTAATGCCCTTTTAATTTTTCTTTTTGGACTATGACTCATTGGGGCTTGATAATGTCAAAACATATGAGGACCTGAAGCTTTAGTATAATATTTAAGTGAATATCTTTAGTTTGTTATTCCATCTGCACCTGGTTCATTTGTCTTTCAGAAATTATGTCCATGGGTGAGATGCGTCATGAGTGTATTCTTTTCCCTATAAATATAATTTTAACATGTTTGAAAAACTTATTATTCTGTAAGAAATTTTTGTCCTATGTCTCATGGCTACAGTAACACAAAATTTTGATGGTTCATCAGGTGATGAGGATTGGTGTGATCACTGGAAACAGTGTGTCTGGTTTGTTCCAGGCAAAGGGATTCCCATATCCAACAACCAAGAGGTTCATTTGAATGCTGTTCATGATGAAACTAGCATCTCGTATAATCTCAAGACAGAATCACGAACACAGGTTAGAATGCATGGTGTCAAGGGTGGAGATTTTCCACTCATGCTCTCACCAGAAAGAGTTGCAATCTATGGAGACAGTGAATGGAGGAGTTTGATGTTAATAGCTCTAAGAAATGCAGTAAGTTCTCATTGTTTCTGCATCTATCACACACATATACACACAGAAGTTAAATTAGGGGAAAAAAAAAATCTTACTTTGTCGTCCCTTGCTTCCTGAAGCTGACATCATACTTTCTTGACATGTATGGTCTTCTTTGCAGTTAAAGGGAAGAGTTCATCCATTATGCGTCGTTGCAGATGATAGTGTTTTCTTAACACTTCTCCTTGCACATCTTTCGGAAACATCAAATGTAATATCATTGTTCCCAGGGCTGCGCGCCAAGGGTGCCCAGTATTTACAAGATGTTGCTGATGCAAATGGTTTTTCTATGGATCGTGTACAAGTTCTTGAAAAGAAGCAATCACTCTTAAGTATGCTTGATACACACCACAAAAAGGTGACTTCTTCCTACTTTGGACTTTATACCACCTTGAGGGGAT
This sequence comes from Parasponia andersonii, assembly GCA_002914805.1. NCBI lineage: Eukaryota > Viridiplantae > Streptophyta > Magnoliopsida > Rosales > Cannabaceae > Trema > Trema andersonii. The sequence continues at coordinate 141,795 of JXTB01000434.1, forward strand.
TTCAGTGTCATATGGTTGACTTGTATGTGATCTTAAAGTTCTATCAGAAAATTAATACCAATATGAGATATTTGGTCATTAGCTACTCCTAGGTTTGTCAGATCTAATTTGTCCAGATGTTACGAATAAATAACTGGTTGGCATGTAGGGAGCTGAATTTGATGTTATCAGTGTGTATTTTCATAAAGGTTTTCAAGATCATTGTGCAAATTTTGTCCTCTTCTAGGAATATATTTGCTTAAATATATTAGCTCATGTTGCTGTTGACAGATTACAAGCTAAATCCAAGATGTTTTGTAGGTTGACTTGTTAATTGGAGAACCTTTCTATTGTGGAACGGAGGGCATACTTCCATGGCAGAACTTGCGATTTTGGTATATTAAAAATAATGTTTGCTGTGTTTCAAATAGTTTCCTTTGTGATTTTGTTTGCATTAGTATATCTGATTGCTCTTGAATTCATTTTTTCTTGTTTTTTGCTGCTATAAAGGAAGGAAAGGACACTGCTCAGCTCTGTCCTCTCTGAAGATGTATTGATACTTCCTTGTAAAGGGATTTTGAAAGCTTGTGCCGTATCTCTCCCTGTAAGTTTTGGCTTTGCCATCCCCACCTTCCTTTGTCACCGCAGTGAGAGTAAACTGAAGGGTCCAGAGTCAAATATATGGTAATGATTCTTATGTTATTCATGACGTGGCATGTAGGATCTATGGAAAAGTCGTCGCTGCTTGGATAAAATTGAAGGTTTTGATCATTCAGTTGTAAACACTACATTAGGGGCATGTGGTGAATTACCTGCACCACAAGAGGGTTATTGTCTGCCTTATTTTGTCTGGCAGTCTGGAAAATATAAGGTTCCAATCTATTTTGTTTTAAAAGTGTATTGAGGAGGAAAATAAAGTTTTATTTTTAAATAAATTGATGATGTTGATGAGACTGTTTAAAAATATTTCAGAAACTTAGCAGTGCATTCACAGTAATGGAGTTTGATTGCTCAAAACCAATATGCCCATCTTCCGGAAGGACCCAGGTATCTACAATTTGACCTTGAAATCTTATATTCTAGACCGTGTTAGTCTTGAGAGCACTAGAGAATTGGATTTTGGCCATGCCCGGTAACTGAATGGAAGGAGAGGAATATTTACAATGGTTGTTGAAAAACCTAAATTCAGTGGGACAATGATAGCAAATTGTACTGCTAATCAGTATCAGTAGTTCAACCATGATTAATAGCAGAGTTTAAGTATACTCATAAGCAGAAACATTTTTTTCTTTGATAAGTTGTGGTTGGACAAATATTTTGAGCAGGTTAAATTTGTTGAGCCTGGGATTTGTCATGGATTTGCACTGTGGATTGACTGGGTGATGGATTCAGAGAATTCCATTGTGTTATCTACAGGTCCAGGTATAATTTTATTCCTAATTGCTAACTTGTTGCACTTTGTCAAACTACCTAGATTGTTCTACCTATCATTTGTTATATAAAACAAAGTTAAATGTGATTTCAGATGAGAGATATTGGAAGCAAGGAGTAAAGCTCTTGGCCAATCCTGTGGCGGTTGGAATTCCTGGATCATCAAGTCCAAGTGAATGTCATCAAGCACTCATTGAGGCCTCGTTTGAGCCATCAAATGGCGAACTCGTTATCAGACATGTTTTCTTATAGTGACTGTGCATCTTTTGACTATTGACACTCATCTTATTTAAGAATCTTTAATGATCGTTTTTGCTTAACATCCAACCTTGTGTCAATGGGAGTTTCTCATTTATTCATGGATAGTTTATACATGTCAACTTTCCGGGGTGTTTCAACTATTGGCTGCCATATTGTCCGAAGTTTCTCTGCCCTCTTTAGCACTTTTTCATAGAGCTGAGCTCTTTAAGTATCTAGCTTGTGTCAAACCATACGTGTTAGTGTAGGCACTAGGGACAGCTGTTGAGTGTTGTTCCTCAAACCTTATCTTTGGCTCCAGCTTTCTCCTAGAGTCGGACTTTCCACCTTTCTCACGAGGAACTATATTGTAAACAGGAAAACTCATACACCTAACCAAGAGGACACAGGAGCAGGAAAGAGCCTAAAGTCACATGGTATGCATACTCTGTTTATATTCTTTTTTTTTTTTTTTTTTAGAATATGCTTTGTTTATATTCTAGAGCGCAAATAGTTGATAAACCGATAGTTACATCATCAAGATCAGGTTGTTCAGGTGCTTAGTTTAAGCACTCAACTGGCCATTTTAAGGCCAAAACTCGATGGTTAATTCACAAAACGAGGCACGTAACCATGGAATGAAGATTTCCCAGCATCAGTTAAGACTGATTGTTTATTTCCTAATCATGATGGGCGGCGGCTCTATCATTTTACCAAAAACAGAAAATAGAGATCTTCATTAAGTAATCGCATAATGATTGCATGGTGTACTTATTTATATATTTGATAACATAAGATGCGCTGACTCGCAGAGGCAGCAAACATAATTTATTCGCACACTTCAATGCAGTTCTATCTACACAGTAGCCTAATGCAAAATTGCAAATGCTTTAAGCCAAACACTCCTTCCTATAACAAGGAAGTTAAAAACATATTATGTTATCAGCATTTGCAAATTCTCTGAAATGCTTCTTTATTTCAGAGAGTTTTCGACATCAATAACAAACCGATACTTAACATCCTTCTTTATTAGCCTCTCCAGAGCTTCATTTGCATACTGAATTGGAATTACTTCTATGTTAGGATATATCTCCTTAGCAGCACAGAAGTCTAGCATTTCTTGTATCTCTTTCGGACCACCTACTATGCTACCAGAAATGGTTTTCATTCCTGCCAAATGAGAACAAAATAAAAATAAATAAGCGTACTCTTGTACGGTTCTACCTGAAAAGAAAGTGGATGAATAAGGCTAAATAACAGAAAATTTTGATTATGAAGGTTTCCCAAGAACCCATTCGAAGGCTAGAAGGATTCAGTCTGATTTCACTTGAGAATCCGACTAAGGCCAGGACACCAGTATTCTTCAACAGTGACATGAACAGATCAAATGAATGGTCACCTGATGCTGCGTCGACTATAAAGTCAAATGAGCTTGCAAGGGCCTGCATACGTGGTAATATCCAGCATATTCAGTACAAGCAAAACTTGAGAAAAATTGAGAAGGAAAAAGCTGTGTGCACATATTTACTCACTTTCATCTGGTCTTGGTCCGATGAGACAACAAAATTGTCTGCACCAAGAAAGACTAAGAGCTTCCTCTTTCTTGGAAATGCTTGTGCTGAAAACGGTCACTTTCAACCCGAAAGCTTTGCCAAACTTCACTGCCATGTGAACAAGACCACCAAGCCCAACGACACCTAGAGATTTACCAGGTTGGTTCATCTTATGGTGCATCATGGGGGAATAAACTGTTATTCCAGCACAGAGCAGAGGTGCTGCGGAAGCCGGTGGATACTTGTCAGGTATTCTATATCAATACCTGTTGACCATATATATGACGAATATCAATCAACACGAAACACTCGATCATCAAGAAGTTATCATTATCAAACAGTCAAAGCTCTAAGTGGGTAAGTATTTACCTGTTATGGACAACAGTAAAAGTGGAATACCCTCCTTTTGTAACTGTACCATCCACATCAATGCCGTTAAAGGTGTAAGTTATTCCCTTCTGACAATAAACATCCCGCCCACCATTGCAAAACTCACAATCTCTGCAAGATTTGACGCAAGTTCCCACTCCAACAGGATCACCAACTTTTAACCGTTGAACATTCAAACCAACTGCCAATACAATCCCAACAATCTCATGTCTGTGTAATCCAATCAATCATTATTCATGTTTCGTTAAGTTGATGGAAAGTTAGAATTATTGGCAGCTAAAGATCAATCTCCTACCCGGGTACCACAGGGTACAAGGCATCTCCATGTTTGTTTCTGGTCCAAACTACATCGCCATAACAAACACCGCGGTGAGTAATCTTTATTGAGACGTCATCACTTCCGAGAGCCCTGAATAATGTAATCGATTCGAAATTTTTAGCTTCACATTGCAGTCGAAATAACACCGAGAAACTTCTCAACGCTTAGTAAATTCGAGTATTGGATGGATCATGAGAAACTATAGACATGTCATGTACACAAATTATGCCTTTCTATTTCCATCGAAAAGAGCAATCTCGTGAATGCCAAACATTCATTCCCAACTCCAAGTCATGTTGATGAATATAAAACAAGACATAATAAAAAGCTTCAAAAAGTGGTGGAGAATATAGGTCATGGCATAACATACCTGCGGGTGAATGTGCAAGGAGATAGAACTCCAGATGGATCTCTTGCTGCCCATCCATGGCAGTTCCCCTCTGCTGTCTCCGAATTCATCGTAGCTGACTAGACTAGCTACTACAATACCATATAATCAAACACGTAAGAATAATATACATTGTATAAATATTAGTTAACAGGGAGAAAGAGAGCGCTTCATTAACTCGAGCTCAAGAAAGAGATAATAAGCAGAAGAATTTCTCTTGGTAAATAATATGGTTGGTTGGTATAGGAAGTGCTAGACACCTTGTTCTTCAATTGTTTGTGATGTTACCTCCAATTTATGAGAGACACATGATCATGAGTCATAACGCAAGCACATATGCATGCACATTCCCAACTTCGCAAGAAACTATATGTAGGCGCATTAGTTAAGATTAACGTCTCAATACGAGGTTATTTTTGAATTATCTACATAAAAATAATCATTATTGTTAAGAATTATCTTAATGCTAGCAGCCAGACCAATTAGCAGAATCTTCCTCTACTTGAAACCAAACGTAGGCGGTGACGCATTCAGGTGGGAATCATATTCATGCTCTCTTTTTTGGTAACAGTACTTAAATTAAGTTGGATTAAAATTTAGATCTCCACCCTCTGGAGTTGGGAGTCTTTCCACGAACCAATTAAACTTTTTACTTTATCGTACATATTAGTGAAAGGAAAAGGTCAAAAAATAGCACACTTAGCTGAACGAGACTGCCAAACTTGGACTTAATTATGGCGTTTGTGCTAATAATATTTGGGAATACTAAGCCTCAGTTACGCCCAGGCTTCCTCTAGCAAAACTCACCAATGAAAATGGAATACAACTGAGTAAAAGATAAATATTTCTCTGCCTTCTGGTCAAAGATTAAGTTAGGACCATGTCAAAATAAATGAAATTTAATTACTACAGAACCGTCCAAAAGTGACTCGAGTAATCCAAAGATATAATCGTAACTAGTGGCAATACGAAAGACAACCTTCTTAGAATTTCTTACCCAAAGGTGTTTTTTTTCGCCTTTTTTCCCCTCTGTAAATACATGCAGATAGAAATTTGACGGCACTTCCAGTTGAGGATTGAACCAATGGTTGATCACAACACTTTGTAAAGCAATTTTGATACAAGTCTCCCAACTTTAATCAACATTGCAGTGACCTGTTTTACTTCCCGGTATTCTTGTAGAATGCATGCATAATTTATGGCACTGAGTTCTGGAACCACAGAGGACAGTAAAGGACGACATGGGTCCTTTCTCCAAAGCTAAAGCAAATAAACAAAATTAAAAGCCTCATAAAACAATCATAAAACAGTGGACCACTGTTTAAACTATAAACAAATGGCTTTTTATTTCATTTGAGAAAGAAAAAGAGAGACACCAAGAGGCAGTCGTTTTCCAATACCTCATAAAGATACGACAATCCTTTCCAGGACAAAATGAATACAATGAACATAAAAAGGGAAAAAAAAAAAAAAAAAGAGGTGATATTCTAGTTGGGGCACCTCAAAGGCATGTGAAACATGCAAAATTGCAAGAGGTAACCATAGGTTTGTAAATTTAGAAGTATAAATTATATTTAGACTCTGTGCCCTTCTTGAGGTATTACCAACTCGCCATAATCATCAACCACCACCTGAAACAAACACATTGGATTAGAAAAATACAACTAACATATTCATCAGCATAAAAATATCAGAGTGGGTGATGGGTGATACCTCAAATCTCCCGCTGCCATAAGCGTACTCTACATATAACTGCTTGGGTTCTCCAGGGCAAGGATCACAGAAACCCATGATACCTGACTTCTTTACACCTTCGTGAAGCTGCACCAACAGATAATAACAGTCAAATTTGAAAGAGGCAATTCCATGTATTCAAGATTTGAACACACTAGAATTCTGGGTTGTCAACCAAGAGTGACTTGCTGAGACAGACACCGTTCTTAAGGGTATCAAATTCAAACTTGCTATCTCAATTCACAAGCATAATGACTCGATATTTAAATTAGAAAGGATCAAGGAATTGAATAAGGTTTTTATTGACACTAAAAGAAGAACCTGGTGGAGGTGCAAAATTAGAATTTTAAAAAAATAAGAATAAATCAGAAACAGGATTTAAAGCTGTCGTACCTTGAGCTGCCCAGAATCATTGACCAGAAAATTAAGAGGTAATGTGACATCTATGATTTGTGAAGCTAATTCGTCACTGGCTTCTACAGATGCATCTATTTTCTTCAAAGCTTTACGATTTCCATAGACTGCTTTTGTGATCACCAGTCCACCTCTCTCTAATTGCCTAGCTCTTTTCCTGTTGGCTACATTTTGTAGTAACTGTTGAGCTTTCTCGGCTGCCGTTCTTGCCTCCTGAACCTACATAACAGAGACTAGAATTCTTTACACGCACACAATGAGCAGGCATTCATCAATTTCAAATTATATCAGCCATATAAGACCATACCTTGGTAGAAGTTTTTTCCATGTTGTCTAAGGCTTTCTGCTTTTCCCTCTTCCGGTAATAAGGTTTAAAAACAAATTTCTGCAAGCAACACAGAAAGCAAAGAATCAAAAGATCATATACAGAGAAGAATCGTTCACTTATTCAATTCACAGCCCTAAAACTTCTGCTTCTTAATCCATTTCAAGATCTCAACAGGTATTTTTCCCACTACACACAAACAACAAATGCTGGCTGGAGATCTTTACAATAAAACTAAAAACTAAATTTTACTACTATAATGTTTTAAATCAAAAGTTTGGAGTAAAAATATGACAAGCTCTCTCACACAATTGCAAGAATAACAATTAGGATATCGGAAAAGAAAAGAGAAATTCCACAGCTATTGATTATGCAATTCGGCTGAGTACAAGAAAAGGAAAAAGAAAAAAAGCTAATCTGGAATTTGAGAGCCAGTCTACTCTCCTTCTAGAGCTACGCTCTAGCCCAACCAAACGATATCCCAAAAACTGCCTGCCTCCCTCTCCTACCACTCCCACCTAAATTCTGTCCTGCTCCCCCTTCCTTCGCAAACCGTCACAACCCACCCCCTACTAAATCAACACGTATCCAGATTGATCTAGCTCATAGAATCCTCCAGCTCATGCCTCCCTCTACTGACTCATCTTATTTCTAGCCTACTGAGCAGCTGATGTGGCGTCTTGCTTCTTTTTCCTCTGTCGCACATAAGTGAGTCTAATTGATGGCTTATCAAAATCCTAAGGAAAAAAAAAATAGACTCAAGTTCAAATTCAACAATGTACTGAGTTATACAATTTAAGAAGGACGTTTAATGCCTGGAAACACACATTACATCCCTTGATGTACATTCTATGATGTTCCAACCAGACCAAGTTCAAGATACATAATTGTTTTTGAACGGTCTTACATAGAAAGATGATGATAGTTAAAAATCAGTTGATATCTTGGGAATCTGGCCATCCACAACAAGATAAAATGCATACACACAACTGCTCAATAGATTAGACAGAAACATGACAATGGTATTGGTACAAACCTTGAGTAAAAAGTAAACTGATGTTGGGATAACGAGAGCTCCAGTAGCAACCACAGGATTAAAATGCCTGGTTAGTAAAATCTGCAAGTAAAGGAAATCCTCGATCATGTTAATACAAGACAATGTAGAAAGTTAAAAAGTAATCTAAGAGATGTATGACTGCGTGATGATTCTGAACAACTTTCTAATAACTAAACCCAACATTATAAAGGTCGGGTGAGCTGACAGCTCAATGATTATATAAAAAAAATATAGCTGAAATTAGCATCCATGCCTCAGAATACACAGGTTCATAGCAAGAGGAGTGAGATCATTCTTACAGGAACAATTAACTTTTGGCCACCCCGGTGCAATTCAAATCTCCAAAAGACACCCTGCAAACGGGAAGAAAACAAATAACATGAGCAACATACTAAAATTAAGAAAACTAGATCTAACTAGAAAGCTCTTAAAGTCTTTTAGTGAACCGTAAGCAATAAAATGACTATCTAGTAGTCTAGTAGCATTATCTCTTTAAAGTCGATAAAAGTAAGTTATTGCCATAAAGGAAAAAAATCCTTACAACCCACATCTAAGAAACCAAATCAACTCTTTACCTTTATTTCGGGAAACAAGATATTACACCATTATCTCTAGGAGTGCTCAAAATTCAAACCAAACCGATTAAACTGACCAATCAAATCCAATCTAATTGTCAAAAATTGGATATCCAATTACAATTAGATTGGATTGCATGCTAAATTTCGGATTCTAATTGGATTGGTTCGGTTGACGGATCTCGTAGTAAAAGTCCAATTAAAACCAAACTAATCCAGTTTATATTAAATAAATTAAAAAAGTAAATATATTCAAGTATTTTTCTATTTTTGGCTTGTGTATCTCTGAATATAGACATTATTTCACTAAATTAAATGAAAATTCTATCTCAACTAAGTACTATAGTCATCTCTTTCCCTCATTTACTACTTCTCCTTAGAAGTAAATTGGAAAAAGGCCAATAGTTCGAGACTCTACGAGTTTTATTATGTTATATAGATTTTGATTTTTATTCTTTTTTATTTGAAATATATTAGAAAAAAATCTTCAAAAATTTTTGCTCATAACCGATTAAAAAAAATGATCCAATCCAATTATTATTTGGATTGGATTGGATATTAATTTCCTAAAACCACCCTATAATTGGATTGGATGGAATATGGCTAAAATAGGTTGGATTCCAACCGATGAGTACCCCTAATTATCTCCCTTGGTTCGAAATTAGGTTTTAAAGCCATATCAGTGCACAGGAAGCTAAAACATAAGTATCACGATAAAGCTGATCAAACCAATTCTCTGTTTGCAGTACCTGAATTCCTATTGAATACATCATGCGGACAGTGCTGAACTTAGATACCTTCCTTCCGCCTCCAACTTCAAGCTCAAGATTGGTGCTGCAAAGAATAACGTTTGAAAGTCACAAGCGAATAGCACAAAACATGAAAGTACGCACACCATGATACCAACTAAGTTACCAATATTAATTGGTCATTACTGATTATCACCTTTTAATTAAAAGAAGAAAGCAAAGTACAAGAAAATACGAATCTAAGGAATAACAAATAACAATGATTAGCAGAAACACATCTAAACAAAATGCCATATTGTTTGCAAATACCTCCCAACTTTGCCTGCAATACGGCCATGAGAATTTGATGAAAAGCGATAAGTGTAATGAGCTGATGACCCAAAAGAACTTGTGCCAAACTGCAAAAGTGGAACATGATAAAAGAAGGAAATGTGAAACTACTATTACAATAAAGGGAATGATTGATGAGACGTAACTTTTAAAAAAATAACTAAAAAAAAAACAAAAAATAAAAATTTAGGAAGAAACTTTTCTGCAGTTTGAGCATTTAAAGTATGAGGAAGAGTAGCGAACATACCCTTTTACAAATAAATCAGTTTTAAAGAGGAAAAAATAAAAGTTCTGAGTCCTATTCTAAGCAAGTGTTAATTGCATGAATACAAGATTGGAAGCAGAGCAAACAGTGTTTTCACTTTTTTAACAAAATCAAAATTGTAAACTGTCCTAATTTAGTGCCAAACTTGCAGACATTATGGCATTGTGTTTTGACTTATTCATACTGTTCCAGTCGCCCAGTGTTGTAGACAGGAAATAAGGAACTGATAAGAAGAGTTCAAAATGCTTGTTTCCTTTATAGAAATTCGATAAGATTCTTTATTGGGGGATGGAAGAAGTAAAAAGAAAATAAACGATCTAAAAGTACCTTTACTTCTCCAGCAGCAGACATTTTCTCTGCTTTCCTTTGCCATCCAACTGAAATAGATGACTCTGGGCCTAAACCAAGTTGTATCTGTTAAAAAGCCGGAATAAATCAAAAGGATCAGCAGTCAGATTAATTGATAGAGATAAAATCGTAAAAAATTGCGCTGGTCAATCATACTGATCTTAATAGACATGGCAGGATTGTGCCCTTAAGTGAATGTGATATAATTTTGAATCCGTGCGCACACGAAACATCTGACAATAAATTAGTAAAGCAAAAGCAATAAAAAAAAAAATCATACATTTCCAGTTGAAGAATCAGAGAGTTGGCGAGTCCATGTATTGGTGAGATTGAGCGAACCGTCTCTCAAAGACATTGCACACGCCATTGTTGCAGTTGAGTGTGCAGATAGTTGACTGGACAGAGTAACGATTCAAGTAAGAACGCTAATCGACTCAAAAAAAATTCAGTAGAAAATGGCAATGAGCGTGTACCGAGTAGAGTGAATTCCAACAAGTGCGTGTAAACCAGCCGAAGCCATGAATTCAATGGAAGAGACTGAAGAAAGCTGATGCCTAAACACCACAGTAGCAGCTCCGCCACCGGTGTTTTCATTAACTTCCAAGTTGCCCGCAATGGCAAGAGTATTGTTCTTTGATATCTGAGATTGAACGTCACTTCTCATAGCCATGCTGACATATTTAGGCAAAACTAAATTAGTTAACACCATCACCAACACCATCACCATGAAAGCAAGTGTTTTTTTTTTCGTTAAATATATATATATATTCTGTTTTTCCAAATGAAAGCAGTGAGTAGTAAAAGAAAGAGAAAAGACGCAAGTACCCTCTCATGAAGCCATCACCGTAGAGAAAGTGAGGGAAAGACATACTAGCGAGTATGGTAGAAGAAGGTCGCAAATGGGCAGAATTCTTTTCTTCTTCTTTCCTTCGTTTCAGCCTCTCAAGCTCTTCTTTGATCTCTTCCGCTCTGTTGAGCTTGGGACCAAGTTCTAAACCAGAGCTGATTCCTTCCATACCATAAATATCATAAATTTGCCTTTTCGTCTCATCGGATAATATCTCATAGGCTTCGCAAATGCGTTGGAAGTTCTCAGTAGCAATGTCTTTCATCTGAAACACAACCAACCAACTCAGAAAATCAGTCTAAAGTAAGAATATGTGAGTATGTATGTATGTATGTATGTATGTATGTGTGTGTGTGTATATATATATATACATGACAGAGACAGAGAGAGATAAATATAGACATATAGATAGATAGATACATGGGGAGCTTGGTATTTGTCAGGGTGATAGACTTGGGCCCACTGACGATAGGCTTTGCGAATTTCTTCGTCGGACGATTCGGGGGATATGTGAAGCAATGCGTAAAGCTCCCTATTGGGAGGGCCTTCCCCCTCATCCTTCATCTTCTTGGGTCTTTCTTCCTTCTTCTTCTTCTTCTTCTTCTTCTTGCTCTGTGTTTAGGGTTTTGCAGAGACTGCCATTGTTGATAGAAGAGAAGGAGAAGCCCTCTTTTTAATTTGATTTTTGATTTTGATTAATTTAATTTGTTTATTTGGGGTTTGGGGTTTTAGACTTGTTAAGGGGTTTTGGAGTTGACCCGACAATGTTCCGCTGAATTCGGTCCAATGTACTGCTTTTGCTTTTTTTGGGCTTGATCTTGATCCAGACCTCCGACTATTCTGGGCCTGGCCCAATATACATTTCATTTCTTCGGAACAGAACATGGGTAAGACTACTTGGGCCAAGATAACTTTTTTTTGGCTCAATTTTTTTTAAAAATAACATTTTTAGGAGTGTCAAAAACTTCTTGACCATATGAGCATCTTGACTATAAAAAAGTCTTGAATAATTATTTTTTTATGGTCAAAAGGTTCTTGACTATAAGTTAAAACATCTTGACACTCCTAAAAGTACTAACTTTTAAAAAACAATTCACAAAAGTTTATTTTTGCCCAACTTAGTCCTATCCATGTCATTTTCTCTTCATTTCTTATCTTAGAAGTTATTGAAGCCGGAAAAATTAAACCAATACCACTTATTAAACCCATGTAATTATACCATAATTTTTCTTTTCAAAAAATCCTTCTTGTTTGTTAGTTGTTTTGACCAATACAAATCTATAGGAAAGTTTGTAGTCACTAAAAGTGATGTTCAACAGAAATAAAACACTTTTGTTCACTTTTATTCACGTCTTTACAAAAAGTGACATTTTACTAATACCCTTTGAGAACAATAATTTGTAAATACTAATGACTATGTTGGGCCCAATAATATTTTGCACCACTTATTATGATGACATTTTTAAGACGAGTCGTATTTAGCCTGCCGCATTTTGTATTTGACAAGTTAACAAGCAACAAATGAATGAATGCACACTGTTATGGGCCTGAATCATTGTTTGGTCTTTCGCAAAACTTGAATTACTTAGTCTTACTTCTCAAAGCCACTTTAACTGACCCAAGTTGCAAATTGAAGATTACACGATCATACATGTAATATACATACATATGAGGCTAAGAAAAGGGAAAATTAGGCAAGGGCTTTTTCGATCATACTTTGCGGTTGTTTTTCAAACACTATTAAAAAATGAACGAATTTGAAAATTATTTAAAGAATTACCGTTTTTCATATTTAATATATCAAAATATATAGATTTATTTTATAAAAAATTGATCTAATAAAAAAGAAGGTGATTTATCAAAATAAAGTCATAAAATGGTCATTTATTAAATAGGTGCAAAAAAAAGGCCGTTCTTTAAAATTATTATTATTTTAAGGGGAAAAAAAAAGATAATCTCTTATAAATACTCATTAGTAATTAGGCAATCCACGGCCATTTTATAATAGAATTGTAAATTTATGATGCACGCAGTATTTTAAAGATCTGGTACGACATTTTTTTAAAAATACCACTTTTAAAAAAGTTTTTAAAAAAATATTTTTTTAAAATAGTTATTAGTAACCAGTGATCAATTTTAATAACAAAAGGTATTTATAATTGTTATATAACTGATAATTGTTAACCGATAATCAGTTTTCATTGATAACTAGAACTATTTTTAAAATTAGTATTTTTCTAACAACTTTTAAAGAGTTGTATTTACAAAAAAAAAAAAAAAAAAAAAAAAAAAAAAAAAAAAAAAAAAAAAAAAAGAAAAACTAGCCGACTGTATTTTTGTAATTTTTTCTATTTTTGTAGGTAAAATTATTAGAAACCCTTAAGACTACGAGAGATTAAAAATGATTCACCGATATATTGTATAAGATTTGATTCTTTTCTTTTGTTGTAGTGATTACAATTTTGGCTTTGCAGCCAAATCATCAAATTTTGGATCATAGTTTGCAAAATAATCATTTTTTAAACATTGTTTAAAATAGCTGAATTTTGAAAATTATTTAAATATAATCATTTTTTATTTTTAGCATATCAAAATATATTGATTTAATTTTTGAAAATTGATCTATTTATTTTAAAAGAAATTGATTTACTCTATAAAAAATTGATCAACTGATTGACTTCCATGGATTTTCAAGAATAGGCAGCGGCTGTAATAACCCTGTCTCTTTCTTCCTCTCCAATTTATCTTGTTGGCAGACCAAACCGTTTTTCACGTAGGACTCCACCTTATTCTCCATTTTTGGCCAGCAGTATGACTTTCCCAATAAAGTCATCATTCTTTCCGCTCTTGGGTGACCAGCCAAATGTGAATTATGTGTTTCCTGCAGCAATTCTCGTCTTAGTCCACCCCCGCTTGACACATATAACTCGTCGCCCTTGGCATACAGCAAGTCATCCTCGATCCAATATCGACGAATTATGCCTTCAACTACCTGTTGTTTTAGCTTCAAAAAGGTGGAATCGAGCAAGGACTGCTCCCTCAGCCGTTTGAGAAAAGTTGACTTCACCGAAGACAACGCTACCACATATGATTGTATGTCTTTTCTGCTTAACGCATCTGCCACTTGATTTTGTGCTCCAGGCTTGTGGATCCACACAAAATCGAATTCAGCAAGAAATTCTTGCCAGCAAGCTTGTTTTGAAGTTAATTTCTTCTGGGTCTTGAAGTAGGTGTTTGCCACGTTGTCAGTGTATATCGCAAACATTGTCCTCAGCAAGTAATGTCTCCAAGCATCCAGGCAATGCACTACCGTGGTCATCTCTTTCTCATGTACCGAGTACCTCTGCTCGGCATCCTTCAACATTATGCTTTCAAAGGCTATAGGATAACCTTCTTGGACAAGCACCCTACCAATAGTCTTGTCTGATGCATCAGTTTGAATCTCGAATGGTTTCTCGAAATCGGGCAATTTCAGGATAGGTTCTGATGAGACAGCAACCTTCAGCTTGTCAAATGCCTCTTCACATTTATCGGTCCGCCCTCATTTCTAGTCTTTCTTGAGCAAATTCGTCAAAGGACTAACTTTTTTGGAATAACACTTAATGAATTTTCTATAATAGTTGGCTAAGCCAAGAAAAGATCTTAGGTCCGCGACCTTTTTTGGAGCAGGCCAATCTACAATTGTCTTGACTTTCTTTTTTTCTATTCGAATCTGCCCTTTGCTAACCCAATGTCCCAAGAACTTGACTTCTTGGCGACAAAACTCGCATTTTTCTTTTTTGACATACAGCTTGTGCTCTCTCAACTTAGAGAACACTTTCCTCAAATGCCATAAATGATCATCAAAAGATTCACTATAAATGATAATGTCGTCCAGATATACGACCACAAGTCGATCAAGAAACTCGTATAGCACATCATTCATCAAATTGCATAAAGTAGCAGGAGCATTGGTCAAGCCAAATGGCATGACCAAAAACTCATATGACCCATACCTTGTCACACAAGCAGTCTTGGCCTCATCTCATACCGCAATTTTCACTTGCCAGTAGCCAGATTGTAGATCCAATTTTGTGAAGTACGAAGCCTTTGACAGTTTATCGAATAAGTCAGTGGCATTAGGCACCGGATACTTATTTTTTACTGTGACTTTGTTTAAGGCTCGGTAGTCTATGCACATTCGTATGGATCCATCCAGTTTTCTCTAGAACAAAATTAGAGTATAGTAAGGAGCTTTGGATGGCTGAATCAAATCTGTATTCAGCAATTCATCCAACTATTTCCACAATTCTACCAATTCTGATGGTGACATTCTATAGGAAGCCTTGGCTGGAGGTCGAGCCCCTGGTTCCAACTCGATCTCGTGATCAACTGCTCTCTTCGGTGGGAGATTTCTGGGTAGTTCGGGTGGCATTGTGCTAGCGAATTCATTCAACAGTTCCGTTACACTTTCAGACACTTTCTCAAATAGTTCTGGTTTTATTTCGATCAACGCAGCAATCGAATTTTTTCCAATTGGTCTACGGATTCATAAAAATTGCTTGAGCAGTTCGTCAAAAAATAAATAAATAAATAGGGTATTAGACCCTAGAAACTCTTTCACGAGTTCGTCTTTGTCCATTATGTAGAAAATAGTCTATTTTATGAACTGGTAAAGGGGATCTAAAAAATTCTCATTCTAGTCCATCCGAATATGGGATGTGTTTCAATTTCTAGAAATAAAAAATGAATAAGTTTTTCCGAAAACAGACGAAGAACAATAGGAGAGAAGAAATGTACTAACCTTTCTTCGAAAACAGAGGGATTGAGATATGGTCTGAACTCCGTCGAAGAAGATACTGGAACTATGCGAGCTGAAGTACGAAACGACTTTGTAAGGTTTGCTCTGAAATACTTTGAGTTTTAGAGAGATGGAAGACGAGAGAGTTTATAATGAAGAAGCAGAAGCGGATTGATTTTCGATATTTATTTCTCAAGCATCGCTAAATCACAGCCGTAGATTAAGTATTTGATTTTCAGATCTAAAGACCGAAGTTTACACGGGATTTGATTTTTTCCGAAATTAAATCAGTATCTTTCAAAATTTGAAACGATTCGGTTTAAAGACGACAGTTGGCATCACCGCTATCATTAAGTCTCATCGAGTTCTGCTATTTTTCTTAGAAAATGCGACACGTGTTTTCATCTATCAGAAAAAAGTGCGCGTGACCTTGAGAAAGGTGAGATTTGAGATCTGGCGACTCTTCGACTCTTCAAGGATCTCAAGTCTAAGTCGTGACGTCGCATTTTTTAAGCTCGCACTTACATTAGAAGGAAGCTCTATTTTATCCTAAAGAACTAATGGAGCTGGGGCGCAATTGTTGTGCGGTCCAGAATCCTATGTCAGGTCGCATGAGTAAGATTAAGTGCGACATCTTCCGAAAGAGTTGCATGCGACCTTCACCGCATAAGTTACGTGCGACCTCCTCCGAATAGGTTAAGTGCGACCAGAATGAAAAGAAGACTAGTCTATGCTTCGTCAAACGGGTAACTTACAAAGAAAGGGAAACAAAAGTTTCTCTTTAAAGATCGACCAGTTACTTTATTTAAGTGATTACCCAATTATATTGTTACTCAAATTGTATTGCCCGATTATACAGTTATCCATTCTCACAATTGGGAATATTGAGATACCCTCATCTATATAAAGGGAGTTCAATGTTTCGGTGATGGGAGCTAGGACTTTTTCTGATCTTGAGAGACTGAGGAATTCTTGAAAGAACCTTTTTTAACTTTCTTTTTTTCGGACAACGCATTATAATTTTGAGTTCTTGTAATTCTCCAGAAAATAGTGAAAAACAGTGGACATAAACTCATCTTTTTTGGGGCTGAACCACTATAAAATCTTTGTCTCTTTATTTATTTTGATTAATAACCATTTTTACACAAATCACGTCTCGCAATTTTTTCTAAATTTATTGTGGACAAAACCTCCAATTGAATATTGACGAAGCAACGCCAACAAACCATAATATAATACAATATATGAAATTATAAGTATGATTATTTGTCGCTGATAAGAATGGTCCAGTCAGAGTCCACCACATTTTTGTTTATTTATTATGTATTTTAATGATAAATTGTTTCAGCAGGCAAGTATTCAGTCCAGTCCAGTTCAGGATGAGCATGTGAGTCATTTGGGAAGCCCATGGCTAGTAGCCATTATATGGCAATGCATTGTACACAGCGTCAAGTCCAAATTGGAAGTTTGTTTGATGGGGCCCACCAATTGACTGGTGTGTCCAATGCAGACACAAACAGAAGGACATGAGTCCATTCCCGTCGTCCCCATACCAGCTAAAGATATTAATACGCTTGGGGCCAATTTATGCCATGAAACGATGTCGGTAGTTTATATACATTAAAGAAGGTATGAGTTTTTTTTTTTTTCTTTTCTTTTCTTTTCCCTTTTCTTTTTTCTTTTAAACGATTTTATTCGCGATTCAATTATGTCAGAGTTTTAGTATCGAAAGAGAATAATTTACTCCGTATGCATTGGAAGAGAGTAGTTGATATGTAATTTATTTTCAAATTTGGCTTTGACAGTGCGGATAAAACCATAAAAGTTTAAATTGGCCTAGCACTCTATTCTAACACAAGAAATATTAAATGTTTGATTGTTTAAGGCGAAGTACTAATGTTATAAGAGATGCGCTAGCATTAGTCCACAAATTTTGGGACCAAAAAAAAAGGAATATATAAATAACTTATTTTTTATGTATATACAATATGTATGTTGTAATCTTTCTTTCTATTAATGCCTTCTTTTATTTGAAGAATCGTATAATCTGTGCGCATGTATATATATATATATATATATATATATATATTCTGATAGCAAAGAATATTTGTCTCTGGTCAATTTAAGCCTTAGTTCGATGAATATTAAGGGATAATCCAAAAACATCCTTCTATTGTGTCTAAACACCACTTTTAATATTCTATTTTTCAAAAGAGGAAATATCTAAAATACTTTGTATATATTTGAAAAATATATTACCAAACACTCTTCATTATTTAATTTTTTTTTATTTTAATAAATAAAAAATAAATTACTTTTTTCTCCGGTTTATTGAAACATTTTGGTATTATTTTTCTTTTTTTTTTTTAATAATTTTTAGATTATTCTCTTCTAAGAAATCAATAGGATTGCTTCGATATCAACATTCTAAGGATATTAATGTTATTTAGAAAAGAACTTAGTAAATAATTTGACCAAAAATAGAAGAACTGTTATTTTTTTAATGTTTTAAAAAATAAAATAATATTTGTAGATTTTATGAGAACAGGTGGTCAATGCTATTATTTAGATAAAAACAAAAGAATTAGTGATGGTCAATGGTATAAAAGAATTAGTGATAGAGTCATCGGTCATGACTTCTTTCTTGTAATGAGGACGAAAGACAATTTTTTTTAAAATATGACATCTAAAGTTTTAGAAGTATTCCAAATTAATGACATGAAGAAAGTACACAACACAAATACTAAACCCAGAAATGTTTATTATTCATTAATTTATACTTTAGTTCTAAGTATTTAAGAAACATTTCAACAAAAACCGGTTGGTATTTATCCAAAATTTCCAATCTACATGTATAGACGTTCAAAAAAAATTATAGGAGAAAGAATTCCATAAATTTTTATAACATTAATACAAAGACAAGGAAAAATGAACAGAAAGATAAAAATATGTCGACATATCATTAAGTAGTGGATGATTTATTAACTTATTAAATAAAATTAAAAACAAGTTGCTACTAAAAAAATGATAACCACTTCAAATGCTAAAACAAAATAACAAATCTTCTATTTAAAATTTTTTTTTATACAAAAGGAAATTCAAAATTGAACCAAAAAAGAACGTAAAATTAAAGTGGCACAGTGAATAGATAAGATGTGAATTCATATCTTATATGAGTGGGGACCATCACTGATACATTGCATATTGATAATTGATTGTTGAATTATTGTTGAAGTGTTTGATCAACATTCCATAGGAGTGCGAAACTTCGAGGAAGCTTCCTTCTGCGATAAAAAGGAGGCTGTACACATACTCCTGAAAGGCACATATTATTTTTATACCAAATGGTCACAAAAAGTTATTTGCCATATGTCTTCATTTTTATATATATCGAGATTATTGAGTTTTGTTCTCCCTCTTGTTTGTCTCTTAACTAGAAACTTAATTATGTATTACATATTTACATTTATTTAAGCACTCAATATATCAAAAAATATTTTATACTCATCAAATGAACGACACATTTTTTGTCCTAAGACGTCACATAACGAAACAAAATTGTTCGTACTGTGAGTACAACAGAACTATAGAGAGATATAGAAACATAACATTAAGAAAGTTCGATATAAATATAGACTAATTAAATCCGTTAGTAAAATATGTTTTTACATACCACATGACTTTGTGTGGGTGAAGAAGAAGACAAAAAAAGCCCATAAGGAATACGAGACAAATATAAGTAAATAATATATGTCTTGAAAATATCTGGTCATATAGTATAGATATATAGATACAAACAAACACACACATGAATAACGAGAGAATAGTGACAATTAATTGTGATGTGGTGAGATGGGTTTGCAGATGGTGGTAGGTGTGGTCAAGATGAAGATGGTAATAATGGGGATGATGAGCTCTCACTCGCACTACTCACAGAGGGCAGTAAGGCCTATGGTGGCCGGGCTCTTATTCCCTTTCGTGCTCAAAATCTCACTGAGCTTCACGGTGGTCCGCAGAACCTATTGCGAATTGATGCATGCCTCAAGCCTCTTCTTTTTCCAGCTTGGTCACATAGCTTTCGATACTACTACTACGACTACTACTACTACTACCACTAGTATTATTACTGATGGTCATGATGCTGCTGCTGCTGCTGCTTCTTCTTCTTCTTCTAGATTCCGAAGGGCTCTTCGTTTGGTTTTTCAGAGGCTCACTCTTGTCCCCCAACCCCACCAACAGGCCGCCGATAGCTTGCATTCGCTCTCCATGATTGCCCTTTAAAAATTTCTTATCTATATATATATATATATAATTTGTGGTATACTACGACTGATCGATCTGCTTCCATATACGCACATAGTGTTTCAATTTCTTGAAATTTTGAATTATGCTACTACTTTTTGTCCTGTATGACAATGCTTATTATTCCTTATTAATCCATGGTCATGGGTAGTAGCAATATATATATATATGTAGTTGATTTAATCATGTCGTGTATATCTTGGCACGTACATGTGTTCTTCTAGGAACCGTAGCTGATAATATTTGATGGACTGTCAGAACGCCACAAAAGGTTTTGAATGGAACGATGAAGACTGTGAGATTAAAGATATGGCATCTCAGGTAAAGCTGCTGCTTAGTTACTCTGAACTCTCCCGGTTATAATGTATTAGGAAAATAAAATTTATAGCACATAATACAGCAGCTTGGGTCACTTCAACTTTTTCTTTTGGGAATATTTTTGTTACTGATGTGTCGTTTAGAATCTTTTTGGACCGCGAGTCGGATTTTATTTCTTAACTTTGAGGGTGATTGTGCTTTCTGATCTCCCTGTTTATGTTCAATGAAATCCTACTCTTTTTCCAATGCTTATAACCACTTCTATATATCACGTAGAGTTGAGGAAAAAAAAAAATAAATAAATCTAGAAGAGTGCAAAACGTGTTTGGCAAAATGCTTCGACTATTATTAGTATTAGTTCAGTAAAATGACTTATATACAGTAATGGAAAGTTTAACCTAAAATGCTTAAGTTTGAGCTAATTACAATGATTAGTTAGTTTGTTGGAAACTAATTACAATTCAATGTGTTTTTGTTGGAGCATGAAAAACAGGATAAAACAGGACATCTAGGTGAAGCTCAGAGAACAATGACTTGAGCCATATTATTTTGTAGATTATTATCCCCATCGATCACTCACAACTCACAAGACGCCAATATTCTCACTTTCTCGGTATGAGTTAGTTTTGGGACGGTGATTATTTGCAACTCAAATATCTTTCTAGGCTTAGACTAGAGCTAGCCCAGCCCATCATGAACTTGGGGGTTGCTAATGACAATCATTAAATTGGGCCGGGTCCATGTTTGTCACTGAGACTTGAGCTGGGAAGACCTAATTATTATTCATTGGCCATTTACCCAAACTTTGTCACATTTTTGCTTTGCTTGCGTCTTATTATATTACTTATACAACAAAATGAATAGTGGAATAATATTGGACCGGCCGGGCATATATCATAATGCTTTGATTAGTTCATTTTCTTTTTCGACAACAACATACAACATAAGAAGTTGTACACAACTAAGGAGAAAAGGCCAGAATAGTCCTCTTCTCCACAACTATTCACTATACGTACGTACATCTATACACGTCAACGAATAATGAAACTTGGTCAAATCTTGGCACGCTCGATGCATAATTAATGGCTTGTATTGATTCTATCTCAGAATTTCAATTTTTATATGTTACGTAAAGTTAAAGATAATTTTTGCACTTTAATTGACATATTCTGCCAATTTAATTAGTTGGATATGCTGGTAGGATACCTGATATCTTTCATTTTATTTATTTACTTTTAAAACAAATAAACAATGAATATCTAGTACTCCATGTACCCAAGTTCATATAATTTCTGCTACTCCAATTTTGTTAATTGGATTCCTGATATTTTGAATTCAATCTCAGTATTTATGCTTATTAATGGGTCTTACGGGTTAATTTCTTTGATTGTCAGAGGGGTGGATTAATCATGTGACATATATGCTATTATTTTGTTTGGTTGACGATGCTCTCAACTGTGTGGGAATCTCAGAGTTGGTGCTTGAGGAGGACACTTCTGAAAGCCTATTGCTTCTTCTCTCAGAGGTTTTATGACTCCTTGAGATGATATTTTCATTTTCTGCGTTGAGAATATATAAGAAATCCTTGAAAGTGCCCTTTGAATAAAATATCTATGTGCTTTATTTTTTCTTTTTCTTTTTTTTTTTTTTTTGAGAACAATTGGGTGGTCTAACATATGTGGTTGGATAGAGAATTTTTTGACCGTAAGTACTTTGCTAAAGTCAGGCTCTTTTAATTGTTGGTCCTCAGTGGATTCTAAACAATTGAAGGTGGACTCTTGCTTTGGCTTGTAGCGGATAAACGTTCATTTTCCTGTGCAGATAGGATGGCTTCCTCTTATAGTGTTCAAAATCGAAATAGGATGTACTCGGGGAGTATCGTGGACTCTTTTTTTTTTTTTTTTTGTGGGTCAATAAGGATTGTTTGCGGGTTAACATTTCCATGGGTCTGAAATATAATTAATTTCACATGGTACTTCTCTTTCTCATATTAATATTAATTGAACAAACATAAATACACTATTGTCGTCAGCAAATCATATATTATTGTCATATATATATATATATATATTTTTTCAATATGGAAAGAGCACAATTACTTGGGGATGAATATATACGCATGCCAACGGGCTAGTTGAACGGGGCTTGCATAAACCTACAATTAGAGACTTGACTCTATATATAAAACAAATATTTATACTTATAAATATCTCGGTTATTCAGTTTATATTCGGGTCTCCACCATCTGGTGACTATGACAACCAGTGCTATCGTCTACATAGATCTAACTACTTTGACTTTTACTTAATTGATTACGTTTATTCCCTGCGTTGATAATCACTTTGACTCTTTGTTTGTCCAACTTATTGTACATGTACATATATAGCAATGAAACAACATACTGCATATAAAGGGGCCTTTAATACAACGGTAACCGAAAAAATTGTTACTAACTTGATGATCATATATGGCTAACT
Source organism: Parasponia andersonii (assembly GCA_002914805.1). Classification (NCBI taxonomy): domain Eukaryota; kingdom Viridiplantae; phylum Streptophyta; class Magnoliopsida; order Rosales; family Cannabaceae; genus Trema; species Trema andersonii. The sequence continues at coordinate 164,613 of JXTB01000434.1, forward strand.
AATAATCACAATCTATGAAACAGGCATTGCATTATTCTCTAAGGGAAAAAAAAAAGTCAATTAGGATTCAGCCATCATTTGGTTCTATGTCAAGTTATCAAAATCCTGCAATGTTTCTAGATAGTCATAGCTTATAAGCAATGAATATTAAAATATCTCGTGTATCAAATGGTCAATCACAACGATATATACAATCATACTCGTTATTATCATGTATCCTTTGATATGTCAAGTACAATATATAACACCATACGTACACATACCTCAACACCTTCAGTATCGCATGATCATGATATGATAATATAAGGACTGAGGGCACTAACTAAACCTAGCTCACAATTTATTTAATTAATTATATTATTGTTACAATTTTATTTATCTATAATTTCCGCAAAAAAAAAGATCATTTATTTTTCGAAAAAGCTTAAGCACTAAAAGAATGAAGTAATTGTGAAACTGAAAAGATTAGAAAGGTATATCCGTAAGAAGAAAGGATAATATACCTTAGTGATCTTGTTTGTGATGACAACTCCAAGTGGTTCTTGTAGTTATCTGGAAGCAAAGTGTGTAGTCAATATTGGGAGTCATGTCCCACCGAGAACCTTAAGTCTAAAGTGGCCACGTGTTGCACTAACCATGTTTTAGGTACAAGACACTGCTCTTATAATCAGCAAGCAAACCCTAATATTTAATTAATTCACTTGAAATTGAAAATCAACTAAATCGATCGTTATATGTTATATATGTACATATATAAACAGGGGGTACGTAGGTACACAACTGCAGGCGCGTACTGTTCAAGACGAGGATAAGATTAAATAATACGGGCGGTTTTTTAAATTATAGATTAATAACATTGTAATGGCAGTTTCCCATTATTCTGCGTCATGTAATTATTATAATTGATAAGTATACATATATATATATATATATATATATATCGTTGCCAGTATTTTTTTTAATTTATTAATAAATATTTTTTTTAGCTATAATAAAATGTATAAATATATATATATATATATTATTAATATTATTTTTTTTCTTATTTTTTATAATAAAAGAAAATATATATACTAAATTTTCATTAAACAAATTAAAAAAAAAAAATACTTTGGTGGCCATGTGTGTATATATAATACCATAAGTCGCGGGTTTGAAGTTGCCATCTCGGTGCCTGTCAAGGTATATCTAGCCGTACGTAGTATATAGAAGGATCAAAAAAGCGAGAAGAGACAAGGAAATAAAAGAGTTTGATTACAACGATGTTTATTGAAGAAAAAAGAGGAACCTTCAACCTTGTAATTGTAGTTCAGTTTTTAATATTTTATTTTTATAAATAATTATTTTGTTATCATATGTCTTGCTTAACGAGACAACACATAAGCTTTCTTTACAATTTTGTATAATCAGAATTTGGAAGCACATTGATGAACATTTTTCTTGTTTGTTTATATAGCTCTGCTTAATGCTTATCTCAATTCTTTTAGAATTTTTTTATTTTTTTATTGGTTAGTTGGTTTTAAAGTTTGTTTCCTTACGACTTGCGTCCGCACCTCCTCTTTTGCAAAAATAGCTGGATGAAGTTGACCAGAGGCAAGTGGGCAATGAGGAGGATAGTTTGGTCAATAAAGTTTCTGTATTTGTTCAACTCTTACTCCGTCTTCCATACAAGCCACGTGTGATTATGACCCTAATTAAATCTATTTAAAGCCCACAGATACGACATATTCTTCAGTTGGGGATTATTACTGGATGTTAATTACTATCGTCGGTCGTTTCAGAAAGTCAATGTTCTTAAGAAGTTGACGATTTTTAACATTTCCATATGCGTATATATGTAATTGGTTCAAAAAAACTAAATGTTATTATTATAATGTACTAATTTTGGTATTAAATTTTTAATTTTAACAAATAAGGTATATAATTTGTCAACTTTCAAAACTAATAATAATGTTTAATATATTTATAGTACATTTTAACACACTAATTCAACAATGATAATTTATTAACATTTGAGATTTGTAATCATTTTTGATAATTATCAATCTCTAATTGATTAAATTATTGATCTGCCGATATCTGATGAATTGATTGATTCCCTAATTAATGTGATGTAACTGAGACGTAATTCATTTCCTTTTATTAGACCTATACTATAATTGTAAACACAAAAAGATAGATAGAAATATTATTGTCTCTAGTATTTTTGTTTTATTTAGGTTATGCAGTTTTTGTATTAATTTACTTTAGTTTTATAAATAAATATATATATTATTTCCAATTACGTGCCAAGAAATTTATGGTTATAGTATTGTATTCATGAAAGGAAAAAAATCTGTCACCCATCATGTATATGGAATATTCGTGAGTCCCATTTTCGAAAACAAACTAACTATACATAACTATTCAGATATTATTTATAATTAGAACATAAATAAAGATAGCAAGTAGAACGTGGCATGGCTAGTCATTCAAAAATTAATAAATAAAATAAATAAATAAATAAATAAAGACAGCAAGTTGGCTAGGGGCATATCTTTATTAGTTTATTGGATTGTTTATAAGAAAGGATGATTAATGAGATGAGGCGTTAGATTAGATCAAAGGGAGGAAATTAAAAGGGGGATCAAGTCATAAATATCAACGTAAGAAAAGCAGGTGGCTCCAAAGTTGCTGTACTACACTACCCATCCCCATCCTTTTTCCCTTTGTAAAAGACACAAGGCCTTCCCTTCCCTCGTAACAATTTAAAAAACGAAACCCCCTCTTCTCTTCTCTCTCTCTCTGTCTTGTCTTTTTCTCCCTTATTATTTTATTATTAAAATAAGTGTGCAGTATATATATACACACATTGAGAGAGAGAGAGACCAAATAGTTTAGCGCACTCATTTTGATATGATATGAGAAATTAAGAGAAGATCCCTATTGATTAAAAGAGAGAGAGAGAGAGAGGGTAAAGGTAAAGGTATAGAGAGAGAGAGAGAGAGAGGAGGAAGGATTATTAGGAAATGGCGTGGAAAAGAGAGATGATTATGATGATTCTGATTCTATTGTTATTAGTAGTTTTTGTGGAGGGAACGACGACGTCGACGTCGTCGTCGTCTAAGGCTAAGGCGAGGATGATCAAAGGAGGGGCGCCGCAGCGGAACGCCTATGCGACGATGATGTACATGGGGACGCCTAGGGACTACGAGTTCTACGTGGCCACGCGCGTGATGCTAAGATCCCTTGCAAAGCTCAAAGTGGATGCCGATCTCGTCGTCATAGCCTCCCTTGACGTCCCTCTCCGTTGGGTTCAAGCCATGTAAGTCATATCATTCTCTCTCTCTCTCTCTCTCTCTCTCTTTTTTAAAAACTAAAACAAAAACAAAAACAAAAATTTAATTTGCTTTAATAAAAACGTATATTAGGAGCTGGCTCGCCTAGTTTTGGGGGTGTATTTCAAAGGTCCATTTCCTAATAGCACTTTAACATATCCAGTTTCCGGCGCGCATACCGCTTACTTTAGATAATAAATCATTAAATAAATGGGTCTTAAATTAATTTCCTAAAGTGCAAGAAGAGCCTCAGCAGTGAGCGCTCCCACAAATCGCGTTCATTATTATTTATTTATTTTCCTTTATTACCAAGAGTTTACAATCAGCTGCGGCCGGGAGTACTCTATTCTAAGAATTTATTAAATGCTCTATTACAAACATACCCTTCATATTTTTTTTTGTTTTTTTTTTTTTAAAACCCTACATTCTTGAAAATTACACTTCCACTCCCACCATAAGATTTCAGTTTCATCTAGAAATATTTGTCGAAAACAACCTACTCATCAGTGTTTTAAAACATAAATTTATTTCTAAACAACTTCTATATTAATACAACATCATTACCAAATAACCAAAAATTTAAAACAAAATATATAAATTTTCATTTGATTTAGAATATGTTTGAAAATAATTTCTATTACGAACTACGAAGAGTGATTTCGTCAATTGATTTTTTTTTTCCTCCTCCTATACTTAGATGTTTATGGTGATATTAAAACTTTATGTTACAAATCAAGAGGTGAAGAGTAGTTTCTAAGAACATATGATATGGGTTGATACTAAAAATTTAAAAGTTACAGGGGATATATTTGTAACTAACTTTTTTATTAGGTGAATGGTATATACAGTCCTGTATGGTGATGGATGCACCTAACAAGAAACACCCTATTTGATTTTTAAACACGTAAAGCAAGGATATAAATAAATAAATGTAAAAAATGAGTTGGAATCAGCCGAGTTAAGAGTTAATAGTCAAGGGGCTCAGACTCAGCGTGGTCTGGTCTAGGTCGCCAAATTAAGTCCACCAACCGCGTGGTCTATGCGGACTTGGCCGATAATTCTAATCCCGCTTTTTGAATAGTAGATAGTATGGTAGTCGATAAATGCTTTGACGCAAACCCAGCGAGGTCCAAAGGCCCACTTGTCTTTTTTTTTTTTTTTTTGATAATAATAGTATTATATGCTGCATATCCCAAATAAACGCAAACCCAGTTGTCTTTGTTTATATTATATGCTGCATCCAAAATAAATATATATAGTGGTGTTTATTCTTTTGTTGATAATAAATATATAATGGGTGTTTTATATAGGTCTATTCGGATTTGGTATTTTTTTTTTTTTGGATAATTACGAAATGAAGAGCTATTAATGAAAAAGAAAACAGCCCAGAAAAACGCTTTACACTTTTGCATTCATTAGTATCAGTATTTGACATTTAAATTCCACTATTATTTATAATATTATTAAATAATGAAATCCAAAACTGCAAAAATAAGGCCGTAAATACAAATTTTCATGATTATTACTTATGCTTATACTTGAAATTTTAATTTCATGGTCTAAGTGGTATAATATTTTTTTGTTTTGGTCATTTATTTAAATGAGGCCATAAATACAAATTTTCATTAAAATCCAAAAAAATTAAAATTTCATATTTTCTTTGAAAAATATTTCTAAAGAAGTCACGTAAGTATGATTTTTTTTTTTAGAAGAGCTTTTAATACCAGTAGCGCTCTTTTGATATTTCATATCCAAACTTGGGCTTAAGAAACTGAAAAGTAACTTTTAAAATGAATGTCAAACAGGCCCTTAGCATTGTTTTGAAATTTGAAATTCGTGGTCCCGAACTACTTGGGCTGTCACTATGTTTGGTATTGGTAGCTTAGATTAATGGAGCTATTAATTAGACATGACTAACAGAGTGTACCATTTAACAAACTAAATTGTCAATTCAACATTTATTTTAGCATAACGGCAGTTATGGCACTATTGTACGAATTCAAAATTACAAATTTGTACACACACATTTTACACAGACAATTGCTGTTTCCCTTTGTTACATCAATAGTTGAGAAATAGTTTCACTTTGGATTTTTGTCCTTATTTTGTAACGTACTACTGGGTGATCAGGGAACAGGAAGATGGAGCGAAGGTGGTGAGAGTGGAAAATCTGAATAATCCGTACAAGAAACAGGCCAATTTTGATTGGAGATTTATGTTAACGATGAACAAGATCTATGTGTGGAGCCTGGTGGACTATGACAGAATAGTCATGCTTGATTCTGACAACATTTTCCTTCACAAAACCGATGAGTTGTTCCAATGTGGACAGTTCTGTGCGGTCTTCATTAACCCTTGTGTCTTCCATACTGGCCTCTTTGTGCTGCAAGTAAGTGCACCTATTGATAATGAGTCATAGCATATTGTTAAAAGAAAGCCATATGTTTTGTTTTTAGTTTTTACTTTATAGTAATGATGGTACATGCATATGCGTATGCAGCCATCAATGGAGGTGTTCAAGGACATGGTTCACGAATTAGAAAATGAGAGAGAGAACCCAGATGGTGCGGACCAGGGCTTCATAGGCGGCTACTTCCCAAACTTGCTTGATAGACCAATGTTTTATCCACCTACTAATGGCACGAAGCTTAATGGAACTTATAGACTTCCTTTGGGCTACCAAATGGATGCTTCTTACTACTGTGAGTCAAATTTAAAATAGAGGAGTTTTGTTTTTTCTAATTTTGAATGGTCATATTATTTTGTGCTTAATCTAAACTGACACTAGTTATATTTGTTCTGCTCAGATCTTAAACTGCGGTGGAGTGTTCCATGTGGACCAAACAGCGTGATCACTTTCCCAAGTGCACCCTGGTTGAAGCCTTGGTATTGGTGGTCATGGCCTGTCTTGCCCTTAGGCATTTCCTGGCACGAAAAACGTCTTCAGACTCTTGGGTAAGACTCATTTCTATACACATTCCATTCTTATTAAGTGTCAAAAATCCTAAAGCACTAGCACCAGCTGCACCACCTCTTAAGTAATTTGAAATTTCCCCTGTTTCGTGGGCTATTAAATGTTAAATTTCCCCTGCTTTGTTGAATGACATAATGTGGACCAAGTACTGGACTCACGGTCCCGAGAGGCGGGCATTAATCTCAACGAGTTAGATATTTTCAATGACAGGTATGGAGCAGAGATGGCCGCTGTACTGATCCAGTTAGTTTTGTATGTGGGACTCCTAGCAGTGACACGCCTAGCACGGCCCAACATGTCTAAGCTATGGTACCGGCGTGTGGACAAGAGCAGCACCTTAATGCAGATGGCCCTCAAATTAGTGGCTATCTGGTCCATTATTGCAGCCTATGTAGTCCCTTTCTTCCTCATTCCTCGCACAGTTCATCCAGTGCTCGGCTGGGCTCTGTATTTGCTTGCTTCATTTGCACTTTCCTCTGTATCCACCAACGCCTTTTTGCTGCCAGTGCTTCCGGTTTTGGCTCCTTGGGTTGGCATCCTTGGTGCCCTTTTCGTTATGGCGTTTCCTTGGTACCCAGATGGCATTGTAAGAGCCATCTCTGTGCTTGGCTACGCATTTGTGTGTGCACCGTTTATATGGGCTTCTATAGTGAAGGTCATGACTTGTCTCCAGGTCTCACTTGAAAAGGAGGCTTTTTTCCCAAGATTGGCCGACTCCACACCACCCCCAGGGATTAACAAGTTATGTTGAATGGCCATATATATATATATATATATATATATATATATATATATATATATATATTAACTAAGCTCATTGTTTGTTGTATATTGAGGCCTTGAAAAAGTCACTGACATGAAATATTGGCTCTTAGAGGTGAAGAGCATCTATCTCATCTTCAGTGATATAGAGTTTGGTGGGGGCGGGAAAGGGATGGAAGATTGGTTTTCTGTATCATAATAGTCAAATACTTCTTAGACAATAGTCAAAACTAAGCATGGGATCAAGCTGGATATTGGGGGTGGAGCTAAATCGAGTAATAGCTGGCATTCAATGATTATGTAAAATACTTTGATTCATTTCTGAAAACTCACCATTATTTGAGTTGTACCAAAATTTTGTATGGAAACATTTCGATGATCAAATTTCACGGTCCATGGTCCATGAAACTATACAAGTCTCGCACATTTCTATTTAGTTGTTGATTTTGAATGGTCAAATTATGTGCTTAATCTGAGGAGGTGCCACATACTAGATATAATTAAAGAAAGAAAAGTCCGCATCTTTTACGATTATGCCAAAGATTAGATTAGATTTGTAGAGTGTTCCGAACCTGATTCCCCAAATACAACAAATTTTTGATGATGTAAAAGAAAGAAAAATGTGTACCCACTTGAAACAAAATAGAAGTTGATAATCATTCTCTTCTCCCCAAAAACATTTGCGCACTTGTGACTAGCCAAGCACAAGAACGACAATGTTGAGTTGAAAAACGACAGAGCTAGAGCAAGCATCTAGTATCTACATTGTGCAATGGCCAATGGATATACAATTCCACGTCAGACACGATAAGACAGGCTTGGGCCCCCCCCCCCCTCCCTCGGTGAACGACAACATAACGGACCGCTGCTTTGTAAGCTTTGTAATCATGTTGGCTGACCATTCTGAGCAAAGCCAAGAAAAGAAGGGTATCTTTTTCTTCGCCTTGTGAGTCGAGCCCCACTACTGCAGTGCTGCTGCCCCCACGCCTTTGTGGCCTGTCCCTATATCATGGCTACAATCATCATATATATATATATATATCAATTTTGGGATATTCACCAAGGGCAATTTCGTCCTATGAAAATGTAATCTAGTATTCGAGTTTGGGTGGTTTTTGTATGTTATGTATCTATTGTCCTTCTGGGAAAAAAACAGGAGGTTCAGGTCCCAACGTTCAAAAAAACTATTTAGCTGGGACCCGTAACGTGGACCAGAAATCAAATGGATATATATATATATATATATATGCTGCTAAAACCTACACCCCCTAGAGAGATGACGGAGACAAAAGAAGGAAGCTAATTAATACAAAATTGTATTTAACCATGCCTAGACCATAATAAGTCAGACACACAACGCACGACTGGCCTTGGGTTTAAACTGACCGTTCACTGAGGAAGAATTAAGGGTAATATAAAATACGATTAAGTGACTGAAAGTATGTAACAATGATAAATTAAATGGTAGAATTATTCACATATTAAGACAATATATTAAAGCGACTGTAACAAGGATAAATTAAAGTGTAGAATTTTCATTACATATTAAGACAACATATTGGTAAGCAAGTGAGTTTTAGTCCATGTACATTCACATGCAGATAATGACCCACATGGAGAGCGTCAATTGCCTGAGCCGGACGGTAAATTAAATACCAATAAAAAGCCTAAATGTGGTATAACGGTATAAGCTACCTTTGTCTCTATGAGTATAGACTAAAAAATGACCGTTGGGAGTACCCCCAGTTGTTTCCCAAAATACAAAGAAGTACTGTTTAAAATTCTAAAGACACTTACAAGATTGTGTCACTTGCTCTTTCGCATATAACACTTGCACTATATATATGTATAGGTTTTTATTACTTGAAATCTCCAAAGCTCTTAATTAGTAATTCTCCAACTGGCCGGACGGATCACAATAATAATTCCTGATCTCATTCAATACTCTCTCTCTCTCTCTCTCTCTCTCTCTCCAATATCTATATTTCTAAAGTATAATTGATCAATTGTTTTTTCTGACCATTTTAATGCTTGGTTTATGGCTTGTTTCAGACTCAGTTCTCTGTTCGTCTTGCTCGCATGCACTTCATTGTTATCTCATGCAAAGGAGCAAGTCAAAGGCTCTCGCTACCACACTAGTCGTCTGAGCTTTGTTGCTGCAACTGGCACTAATACTAGTAGTAGTAGTGGTGACAGTACTGCTCCCAGTTCCACCAGCTCAACCAAGCACCACCGCCACAAGTGGATTGGACCGACTGGTCACCGCGTAATCACCGTCGATGTTAAGGGCTCTGGCGAGTTCCAGTCCGTCCAAGCAGCGGTCGATGCAGTCGCGGAGAACAATACAGTCAGCGTTACCATTCTAATCAGCCCGGGATACTACATGTAATAGCAACATGCATTCTAGACATACATGACATGTGTATAACTTATGAGTAGCTTAATTGTTTAATGCCTCTCTCTTGGGGCATATGGAATATCCATTATGATCATTAATCGTAAGTAGCATTTAATTGAATGTACTTTTCTTGTCACTAGATATATACATAAATATACAAAATTACAGCTGCAAGAAGAATATTCTAAAAGTTTGAATTGAAGAAGTAATTATGATATTGCATATTTTGTAGTAGAGTTTAATAAAGAAGGGGTGTTATATATATATATATATATATATATATATATATATATATATACAGAGAGAAGGTGGTGGTGCCTGTTACAAAGCCGTACATAACATTTCAAGGGGCTGGCAGAGAGGTGACAATTATTGAATGGCACGACCGGGCTAGTGATCCAGGGCCCAACGGACAGCAGCTGCGTACTTACAGAACCGCTTCTGTTACTGTTTTCGCCAACTATTTCTCAGCTAGAAATATCAGCTTCAAGGTAATATTACACGTATACATATATATATATATGTAGTACAACTTCAATTCAATTTTCTACGTATTTCTTTTCAATCACAATATACAGAAATGGAAATAAAAACACTATGTATATATGAACAAGAAATTAACGATTATACATAATAAAGTGTATTATTATGTACACGTACGTACGTGTTAATGTTGTTGTTGTATATTTTTTTTGTGCGAATATTGTGTAGAATACAGCACCGGCTCCAATGCCGGGCATGCAAGGGTGGCAAGCGGCGGCGTTTCGGATATCGGGGGACAAGGCGTACTTCTCCGGATGTGGATTCTATGGGGCGCAGGACACCCTATGCGACGACGCTGGCCGCCATTACTTCAAGGAGTGTTACATTGAAGGTTCCATAGACTTCATCTTCGGGAATGCTCGCTCCATGTACAAAGTAAATAAATCAATTAATTGACTACACTCTTTTTATAACTGTAAACTTGCTTATAATTAGCGTAATTAATTATCTCTCTCTTTCTCTCAGCTTGGTAGGCATAAAAAATCAACAAAGAAAATACCCATGCGCGTCAACTTAGTTAATTAATTATTTAATTAGTCTACGTGTATTTGTGTTGAAAAAAGTGCATACAAATGTAATGCTTTATAATGATGAACCGCATCTTTCTGCTACACAAAGTCGTAAAAGGGAAAGTGCTTTTACTGCACCACATATGATCACTTTCATCGGTACAGTGATAGCAGTACCTGATATACATATTGTAATGTATCCACATGCATGGATTTCTACGCTTCAAATTTCTATCTAATTCGCTATTGTAGAAATACATATATGAAAAATTAAAAAGGTTGACCAAAAAAGAAAAAAGGACTTTCAATATACATACGTATATATATATACACACACACACAAACCAAAGATAACCTACCAACGAACATATAAAAAACAAAAAAAAAAGATTAACTAACTAACTAACTTAATAGATATATATATATATATATATATATATGCTTCTATACAATATTTCCGAACTGAAGTATATGTTTTAAGTGCTTAAATAAATTGTTGGCACATGCAGGACTGTGAGTTGCACTCAATAGCGACGAGGTTCGGTTCCATAGCAGCTCAGTACAGGAACTCAGCGGCTGAGAACACAGGGTTCGCCTTCGTGAACTGCAGGATAACGGGTACGGGCCCACTTTACGTGGGGAGGGCCATGGGGCGATACTCGAGGATCGTCTACTCCTACACTTACTTTGACAACGTAGTAGCACGCGGTGGCTGGGATGACTGGGATGAGACTTACGGCCACGACCACAACCACAGCAAGTAATTAATTATTTAAAGCCTCTTTTCTTTTTATTTTCTTCTTTCCCCTCCTTCCCTCACAACTCAACTCAATCGACCCCTTTATTACCTTATCATACCTTACCTTATTGGATATTCCAAGTAGCAAGCTAGTGGGACCATATATCTTTTTGAGTCTGCATACTCATTTTGTCATTCATTTTTTGACAAAACAAGTCAATGTGGGCCCCACTTGTTGTATTATGTGATATCGTGTTTAAAGGTCACGCATTATTTTTGTAGGGTCAAATAATCAACTAGGCAAAAACTTTGTTTACTTTGTAGAAAAGCATAAATTAAAGGGGCATTGATCGAGTTGCCTCTTTGCCTGTAGCTGTAGAAGATCCAATTAGCACAGGATCACTATGATTGTGATGTGATTTAGATTGCACAACACAACTCAAAGCTTTTCATTTCACAATCATCTCCTCTTTTTCCTTTTCCTTTTTTTGCATGGTGTTTTCATTCAACAAACGTGAAGTTTAACTCACACACAATTATGGGCCATTATTATTCCATTGCAGGACTGTGCTGTTAGGAGTGTACAAGTGCTGGGGCCCAGGGGTAGCAGCACTGCGTAGGACTTCTTGGGCCCGAGAGCTGGATTTCGAGACCGCCCATCGATTCCTTGTCAAGAGTTTTGTTAATGGCAGACACTGGATCGCACCCTCTGATGCCTAGCATTTAGTTACTTAGCAATGCGCCACCAACCAAATTCTTTAACTATTTCGTCCTTTTCTACCATTTTGTCTTACAAATATATTTTTTTTTATTCAAAATTTCACCTCTAGAGTACCTAATGTTGTTTTGGGAAAGACCTGTCGTTCGTTATGTAATCAATTGTACCTACTACTGAAATCAAAATATATGAGATTCTTCCATGTCTTCAAATCAAAAGCAAATGATGCGTGATCGGTGAACCTATGCATATTACCAATTCAAACATGAAATAAAGTATGAAACCTTTTAAAAATACCAAGCAAAAGGCAGTAGACTTCTCCAAGGGCCTTTTTCCCCTTATCCCGATTCAATACCAACTCCCAAGTCATGTATGAGACGACATTGAACAAAAACCAAGCTCTCAAATTGGTCAAACTAAATTTCTCAAGAGATTGGAAAAAAGAAAGAAAATAAAAAATATATATATATAACTGTAGTTCAGGCAACACCACTTTATTTTTCACAAATTTTCTAATAATAAATCATACTCCTGGCAACGAAGAGAACCAGCTAAGAGGCTTCGGGACTGGAACATACATGCTCACATTATACAACAATTTGTCTGCGACTCGAGCATCTCAGGAGTTCTGCAGAAAAGAAAAGTGCTGATCAGGACTGAGTAGCTGATACAATTTTATAACAAATCATGCAAATTGATTGAGCATTTTAGCCAAAGGGAAGTTCAACTGAGAGTGTCTCTGGGCTTCCGGTAGTTGTGTACAAGCTTAGAAACTAAACTGTTAGCAGCAAAACTATCAGAATTCCACTAACCTAAGAGTCCAAGGGCCATGAATTCTATGTACAAATGAAATTATAGGCATGTGTCTACGGATGCAAAAACTTGAACACAAGAAACTGAGATTTCTGTGATATAATACAATTACAACACTTACAATTGGCCAAGACTAGCAATATCAAAATCAGGAGCTAGCTCGGTCAATATATCATTTGGTGGTTGACCGCATTCCTGCATTTTCTGCATGAGCTCAACAATCTTATTGAAATTACTGGAATCTTTTTCGTACACTTCATTAAGATCTTTTATCAGTTCGTATTGGTGGGAATAACGTTCATATTCTTCTTTGCTCAAACTAGCTTCATGCTCAGACAACCACTTTGGATATCTTTCTCCGATTTCCTTCATGGGTTCATGAAGAATCTCCTTGGACAAAAGTTGTTGCATCATGGTCTCCATGATAGACTCCATGTCCTAACCAAAAAGGAAAAGAAACCTAATAATTATTCACCACATATTGAGAATTATAGAAACCATCGAAGAAAGTTAAAGAGATGTGGCATGCATATTTAGCCATAGGAAACAAATATATTGGCCAAGTCAGGCCACTTTAAACCAACATTCTATAAGTTTCACAGGATGTAGCAGCATGACAGAGAAGATGAGTTCCGCCCTGATTTCATCATCAACACAGCAGAAATTCTGGCCCAACTCCAAATAAGATGCAATTTGCAGAATTCAAGAGAACATTGCAAAGCTCACACTTCAGCAAAAGAGAATGCAAACCTTTTTCCACTGTTATAATAAAGATATATCAAAGTATAGAAAGAATGTGCTGAGATTGATGATCGTGCCACTCTGATCCTTCTCATATGCTGAGAATGGCAAGTGTAGTATCAAACTATGCTGCTTACTTACATAAATCAACCTTGTTATTTTTATATAGTCCACATGTTATAATAGATGAGCTTTAAATTTTTTGTCAAAGATGATCTAAAAGCGATGATACTGACAAAGAGGGAGTCAAGACATAAATTGAACTAACCCTAACAAAGACAAATCTTTAAAATGTAGCACATTGATCAGAAGTATCCCTCTCAAGTTTGGAAGGAGCAAGAAAACCAAAAGGGCAATGAAAAATGTGAGAGGAATTTGCATACTTGTCAGTTTAGCAACAGGCTGCCTTTTCTAAATCTTGAAAGAGTAAAATAAAAACCCAAATTCACGATACCTAATCTAACGTATAGGTCTATACACGAAAGTGACATATGAATAACTATTTCTTTTCAGAAGCATTGGGTAAAAATGTTTCAATAATACCATTAACACAACAATCATATATGTAGATTTAAAAAAATGGAGGGAAGCAGTCATGCTGGTTTTGTTTTCGAACCACACTCGAGAAAGATAAAATTAAACCAATAACAGTCGAAGACTAAAAGAATTTGTCTCACTCAGGCAGATCCATCGAAAATTAACCACCCTAATCTAGTAGATGGGTAAAATTAAGAACATCATATCTAAAGTAGAATTCTACAATTAACTTGGAGAGTAAAGACTGAAGCTTAAGGGAAGAAAAAAAGGGACCTGAGAGCCAGCAAGCTCCTCAAACTGCTTGACCCAATCCTCCATCATCGCATCGTTGGCAAAGTCTTGAATGGGTGGTGAGGAAGCGGTGACGGATTCAAGACCCTTAACAGCCTCTCTGGTTTGGGCTCTGAGTTTGTCAAGTGCGTCGGAGACATGGGATTCCTTAGAAAGCTTTTGTTTGCCCTTTTTCTTGGTTCTGAGGTCAGGTAAACCCAAGCCCAGTCCTTGAACCCCAGAGGCCAAAGGAGGAAGAAGAGGCGCTTGTTTGTTGTCTTTATTAGTTTCTTTACTTCTATCATAATATCATAAGCAAAAACCCAAAACAAATATAAAAAAAAAAATAAAGATCAGAAATTGATTTGAAAGAAAGCAAAAGGTGAAACCTTTGAAGAAAAGAAAGAACCTTTGAAGGGCAGAATTAGTGAGGTTGAGATTGTGGAAATCATCAAGGGCACCTGAAAGAAACAATTCCACTCAAAGCTAAGCTAATTTCACCCACTTTGTTTGTATGTATATATGTATATACCGAGTACACAGAGATAGATTGAGAGAGATGAAGTTTTTTGGTCTTACTATCAAGGAGTTGATCTAAATCATCGTTGTTGTTGTTGTTGTTGTTGTTGTTTTGGGCTGCCATGGTTGGATTAGGATAGGATAGATTAGATTAGATAGATCCAGACAATGTATACAAACAAACTCTGTAGACTTGGTGAGCGAGTGTTGTTCTGGGATATTGGCCTTAGCCCTCCTCGCCTTTCGCAAATTAACCAAAAGGGCTTTCTTTGGCTTGGCGGCGAGTGATATTGGTGGGGTCCCACACCCACTTCAACCCAACCCCCAACAACCCCCCTTTAATTTTAATTTTTTTTTTGGTTTACTTACCCTTTTGATTTTGTACCATGGGCAGGGACTAGGGAGGGGCAGCAGCAGATAATGAAATGTAATAAAATAATATAATAAAAAAGATGGAGAGAAGAGAGAGTAGAGAGGTAAAAGAGTACCATCCACTTCCACTTCCAATTCCAGTTCTGGGTCCATCTCATCTCTCCGCCTAAACAGAAGAAAATGGGTGTTGCTATGGGTTTAGGATTAGGAGGAGGAGCAGCGTCGTCAACTCTCCGCCTCAAATCCCCATATTGTTCAACTCTCTGCATGTTCTCCTTCCGCTCCCTTCCCATTCCAAGGGCCGCCACTCGCTCTCTCATTTTCTTCCCGCCTAATTTACCATCCTCCTCCGGTCGCAGTTGCTTTTGCTCTGTAATCTCCGGTGCTCTTCACTCCCGCGAGCGGACCAAACCCGACATCCCAGACAAGTGGAGCAGGTCCGGGAGCGTCGTTGGCGACTTCAGGAAGAAGCTGAGGATTGCGGACATTAAAGGCGGCCCCGAACAGGGCTTGGACCGATTGGGACAGACTCTCGTGCTCCATGGTTGGGTTCGGACGCTTCGTGTTCAAAGCACTGTTACTTTCATTGAGGTACTCATACTATATATCATTCTGCCTATTCCATTCCATTCCCTATATAACTCTCTTTTCATACCATAAAATAAATAAATACCACAATATTATGTATATTGAATTGTATATGTGGTTGTCTTGTCTTGTCTTCTTGTTAGGTTAATGATGGTTCTTGTCTCTCCAACATGCAATGCGTCATGTCCTCTGATGCTCAAGGTTATGACCAGGTAACACTCTCCACCCACCTATCATTATTATTGCATCTTATTGAAGCCCTAAGCTATTCAAAATGCCAGCAATATTTATTTTTTACTGCTAACGTTTTTGATATCTTCATCAAACTTCAAAATGTCCTCTAGTTGTCTTGTGTGTTAATTCATTCTCTGGAGCCTACATGAATAGGTAGAATCTGGGTCAGTTGCAACTGGTGCCTCTGTATGGGTGCAAGGGATTGTGGTCAACAGCCAGGGATCAAAACAAAAATTGGAGTTGAAAGTTAACAAAATTGTGGTGGTTAGTCTTTCTGATTTTATTTTTTTTCCTCCTTGCCTAAATATGCAAATTTCAACTAAAAAATAAGTATATTCTTACCTCTTTGTCATTGCTTTTAAATTAATTATTGTTTCTTCTATGAAGATAAACCCAAATATATTTTTCCATTTAACAAATACGTGATTTAGTGATAGTTCAAATTATGTGTCTAACTCACGAAAGTTGAATCTTTAGAGGGTTAGCCTTGAAAAATGAGCCTGTCTTGTAGGTTGGCAAAAGCGATCCTTCTTACCCCATTCAAAAGAAGAGGGTAAGCAGAGAATTTTTGAGAACTAAAGCTCATCTTCGTCCAAGAACAAACACTTTCGGTGCGGTAAGGTTCTGCTTCTTAGCGATGTTTCCTTTTGTTCTTCTTTTTTCTGTTTTGCTAACTGGGAAGAAAATCAACTACCCACTCCAAAAGGTTAACCAACTTTTGGAATAGAGTTTTCCATTTAAACACCATACAAACACCCTTCCCCACTAATGTGGGACAACTTTCTTTTTTTGCTGAATTGATGCGTGTAGGGAATGGACAGTAGTGCATGTGTGTGTTTATTTATAAAAAAAGTAGATCATCTTGTCTTATTCCTTGTTAGTTACAGTACATTTAATTACCTAGGAGAAAATTGTTTTTGATTTTATGTAACTACTCTGTACTATTTTCAGTTCAAAGTGAGGAATTGCTATGCCAAATGATTTTTTTAATCTATGATTAAGTCTCCCTACAAGTTTCTTTGCTCATTTCAAGACCTTAAAATCACACTCTCTGTCTCTGTTTTGTACTGTTTACATGTTGCATTGGGGTACAATAAAAAAGCTCTAGGGAAAATACGCTTCGTCTGCATTTTTTTGACGCTTCGTCTGCATTTTTTTGAGCAATCATCTTGGTCTTTAATAGTCTTATCTGTGCAATTGCTTTTAGGTTGCAAGAGTGAGGAATGCTTTGGCCTATGCTACACACAAGTTTTTCCAAGATAATGGATTTGTTTGGGTCTCAAGTCCTATTATTACAGCTTCAGATTGTGAAGGTGCAGGTGAACAGTTCTGTGTGACTACTTTGGTATGCATCATGGCTTAATTATGTGCTCGTTGTTTATTGGATTTACATTTTCATATTTCATATACTTTTCCCCCTGAACAAAGCATTCATTTACTCCTTCTGTATTTGGCGCCTTTGCAAAGTTCCGTTCTCAGATGTCATATATTTAACTCAAGTTATTTATCTGGCTTTCTCCTTTGTTTGTTTAGAGGTTTTCTTTGATCCACTGGATCTAGGATTCATACACAGCCAGAATTTGATCTAATAATTTCATGATGCATTGATTGATTCATACTATGGAGACAACTATGTAGAAGAACTACACCCTTTAGTTTTTCATTGCATTATAAAAACATGCTTTTCTCTTGAAATGTGTTATATGCTTTGTGCTTGTTAAATTATTATCTTTTTTCCTTCAATAGATGCCAAGCTCTAGAGACGTTGTTGATTCTCCGGTGGATAGCATTCCAAAAACGAAGGATGGTTTAATCGATTGGTCCCAAGTGAGCCATGCTCTTTCTGTTTTTTTTTTGGGGGGGGGGGGGTTCTTCTTTTATTGGTCTCCCAAGAAACTCATCTAAAAGAAAGGCATGCAACATAATGCATCTAAGACTCTTAAGTTTATAATTATCAGTGTCACTACCTCTGTCCCTGCTTCAAATTAAAGGAAATGGAAAAACGGAAATAAAGCAGACTTCTTTTTTCCATCTATAAATATTGCAGTGTGTTCTATGCATTCTGATGAGAGAATTTCCTAGTGAGCAATTTCATCTAATTTTTATCTCAGTTTTTTGTTTTTCCATGTGGCAGGATTTCTTTGGGAAACCAGCATTCTTGACTGTCTCTGGCCAGCTTAATGCTGAAACCTATGCAACTGCTCTTTCTGATGTACATCCTTTATCCATGTACTAATGATTGTCTTGATTATAGATTTGCGCTAAAAACCTAATATCTTTCCATGTTAAAAAAAAATTTTTCAGGTGTACACATTTGGGCCCACATTCCGGGCCGAGAATTCAAACACTTCTAGGCACCTAGCTGAATTTTGGGTAAGGTTTGTTCTCTTAGTTACTTTATACATCTCTTTTCTGAACCTGCTCAAACACTTGACATTGTGAATCCAGTATCTACCTTACAATTTTTTTTCTTTCCTGTGGGTAAAGATGATTGAACCTGAACTTGCATTTGCTGATCTAGACGATGATATGGCTTGTGCAACTGCCTATCTACAGTACGTCGTACGTTACCTTTCGTAACTATTTTCATTTCATTTTTTAGATTCTATTGGAGATCTTTACAAAGAATGAATAACATACTTAAGGTTTTGAATTGTGTGATTTTCTTTCTAGTTGGTAACGTCTGCTTTTGTGCATGAAGGTGAGATATGTTCTCGAAAATTGCAAGGAGGACATGGATTTTTTCAATACTTGGATTGAGAAGGGCATAATTAATCGATTAAGTGTATGAGCTCTCGATGTAACTTAACATTCTTACTCCTTTCTGCTTATATTTGATATTTTTCAGATGTTTTGTTTTGTAAATCATCTTTCCCTTTTTCTATTATTATTATTTTTTTCTGTCAACAGGATGTCGCTCAAAAAGAATTTGTACAGTTGACTTATACCAATGCTATTGAACTACTTCTGAGAGCAAAGAAGAAATTTGAATTCCCGGTACTACTAGCTATTTGAACTTTAAAACTGTTGTCTTATCTATTAAGTGCCCCGTGTTCTTTATGGTTTGCTATGTTAATTAAAGAAAAAGCCATGAAACTTGTGTCTAAAGGCAAAAGGAAAAAGAAAGCCACGATACTTTCATCTGTATCTCCATTTTGGGTCCAAATAGAGTAAAATTTATTGCTTTTTATGGACTCACATCTATCGAACCAATGCAGTTGTTTATTAGTTGCTTTTGGAGTTTAGTCTTTTCAACCAGTTTTTTTTTCCTGCATTTTTTTCTTCTAATTATGCATGTTCTTTCTCTATCACCATAGATTTCGTCTTGTATGGAAGATTTTATATGTGTGTGTGTATTTTTTAAAATCTTTTCAGGACCAAGTAACTCCCTGCTTTTTGAATCAGATGTGATTGATAAGCTCAGTAGTAATCATGAAAAAGGGATCTTGTTTATAATTTCTGGTTATGGAGGATGTCATATATTACCTTTGTTCTGTGCAAGTGCAGCTGCCCCAATGTTACACCGTATTGCTTTCATAATGCTTCTCTTTTCCCTCTTTGGGTACTGTATTCTGATTGTTTGTCAAATATCTATCATTAGGTGAAGTGGGGTTGTGACTTGCAGAGTGAGCATGAACGCTATATAACTGAAGAGGCATTTAGCGGATGCCCTGTAATAATCAGGGACTATCCAGAGGCATGCTTTCCACACTCTCTTTCCATGTTTTCAAAGGGTACAAACTAGTATTGTTATTTATTTTTTTATTTGGAAAATTTCCATTAAGTTGTGCGATATAAAAATTTCAGGAGATCAAAGCATTCTATATGCGGCAAAATGATGATGGGAAGACTGTGGCAGCTATGGATGTGTTGGTTCCTCGGGTAAGTTCTTGCATTTCAACTGATGCTATAAACAAATTAATTACTGTCTCGTATTTCTAGGAGGGTGAAAGCTTTGCTGATACGTGTGGCTTAATATTGTCTTACGGTACGATCAATTTACATCATGTCAAGTTCAGAGTTCAGTTATGTCGAATTGAAATATATAGTCACCCAAATTGTGGATAATAGAGACATGGTAATATTAAAAATAGAAGAATGGGGGCTGTTTTCAGCAAGAATTACAGTAAGACATAATAGATGATTGCCCATGTAGTTCTGTGGCAATATGCACGTTTATTTTCTGCCCTCACTTTTAAGTTGTGAAAAGTCAGTTGGTAAGATTATTAATGCTGTTTCAAGAGAAACTTTGCTGTTGATAGTTTCTGTTTTTATATTTTTTCTGATCTTCTGTCAGGTTGGTGAACTCATTGGTGGAAGCCAAAGAGAAGAACGGCTTGAATATCTGGAAGATAGGTTGGAACAATTGAAGCTGAATAAGGAGAGCTATTGGTGGTATCTAGATTTGCGTCGATACGGTTCAGGTCAGGAATTCTTGTCTGTACATTTTTCTGAAGTTGTGAAGTATTTAAGATATGTTGGATGTGATTTCATAATTGAGCTCAACACCCTAAATACAAATAAATAAGCTTTTCACGTATAAAATTGAAAATTATGATGTGGTTTTTTAATTTTCAGTTCCTCATGCGGGTTTTGGCTTGGGCTTTGAAAGGCTTGTACAATTTGCAACTGGAGTGGAGAATATAAGAGATGCGATCCCTTTCCCTCGGACACCGGGTTCAGCGGAATTCTGAGGGTGAAGTCGCTCATTTTTTACATGTTATGCTAGTTAAGCTTATGTAACCTTATTTAAAAGCCACGCCTATGTTCCTCAATTCTCTTTTCTTTAAACACACACCCACCCCCCCGGGGCGATAAACAGCCAGTGTTTCTCCATTAAAGTACCTTTCTTCCTCCTTGAATGCACTTGAGAGGATCCAAGGGAGGGTGTAGTACCGGATCACAATGCTCACCCCACGCTCCCCTCTTCTTGTCCCCCCCCTCCCGGACTCTTCTGAATGTCATTGGAATGTAAGGAGAGTGGCAAACGAGGTACGGCCCCATTATAAAGTATATGTTAATACCCTTTTTTTTCCTTCGTTTGAGGAAAACAAAAAATAAATGTTTGTTTTAAGCATCGAAGGCATTAACTTATTCAATTAGGATAGCCAGCTGGTTAATTGGCTGCTGATTTCAGTCAGATTGCATTTGAATTAAAAAGTGTCTTTACTTGAAAACATACCGAAAGCAGAATGTGAATGTTGGAAATTCCCATTCCCGCAAAAATATTTTAGCATCCATTCAACATTTCAAGCAAAACTGTGGTCAATATTTAACATTTGTTTCAATTTCATGCTGCAGTGAAAACGATCTGAAAGGCACAAACATAACATTTATTTGTTTCTTTTTTTCTTTTCTCTAAATCGATACACTATCGTCTCCCCTTGAGAAAATCTACAAGACTCCCTTTTGTCTAACTCAGAGGACCTTTTTTTCGGGAATAAAATGAATAAATGAACTGTACAAAGGTGCCTACACGAAACCAGCTCCTCCACCCTCAGATTTATGGTGACTCCGAGGACATATAGATAAGTCTAGGTATAATAGTACATATAGTTGCGCCCAACTTCATCATGCATGGTAGAGTATGGAGTTGAAGTTTTCTCGTATAAACTCGATTCCAGCCCATACCACCCTTTCTAGCTTTCAGGAACACAGGAACAGGAACAGGAACGTCCCCCAAGTATTTCGTATTGATCACGAGGAACAAAACTCAATATGTACACCTTGCTTACTTGGCTCAAAGTTCCACTTCCTGAAGGTCATCAGCAAAATTGCCACCATTCATCTGTGTCCGCATCAAAGAAGGGTCACTAGGCATAAACGAAGATGGGGAAATTCCCAATGCTTCTCCTAAAGATTTTACTTCAGTCGCTTTTGGAGGGCTAAATGAACCATTAAAACTTCCACTCCATGACGCTGTTCGCCGTGAGTGTGAAGAAAGGGAACCATGGCCATTTGTCATTACTCCCTGACTCGGAATGTTACCCATGCTCGGGAACCTTTGCATGGTTGATGATAGTGGTGGTTGTACCTGGAACGCGTCACTCATAGTGGATGTTGAAGCATCGTCACTGGTTGGCACGTCTTCGTGCACAGTTTCTGCTATAGCTTCCATTGTCTGTTCGATGGGGGCAGCAGTAGGAATGAAAAACTTTGCATTGGCAGCAACAGCTGGCTTAACAGATGGTATAGAAGGTGACTGGAACAAGTTCGCTGGCCTTCCACCACCCTGGTTAAAAGTGTCAACGTACCTGCAAAAAGTCCATGCAGCGTTTAATGAGAAAAGGTAATACTTTCAACAAAATTATTGCAACTATACAAGGAAATGAGAGAACATTGAGAAATAGACTTAGTAGTCCAAAGCTTCAACATTGCAAAATCCATCTGTGCATGCATGCATATTAAGTCGGGCCTAATTATATTATCCTCAAAAATGGCCAGTTCAAACGTTGAACCAAACACCAAATAGGGGAAAAGAATTTGTGCATACCTGGAACGAACACCCATCCTCCCACGTGCTGAGAATTGATTTGAACTAGGTGGAATAGGTGGCATCCCCGAACTATATTCTGAAGGAGTTGAACTTTTTAAATCAGGGCTACTATTAAGGGGAGACACTTCACTCTTAAATGCAGATTTCAGATTGTAATCAGACATTCCATTCTGGAGGGATGCAGTTGTCGGAGGAGGTGGCAGAACAGCTTCTTCAGTAGGGACCTCGGCACCTTCTTCTACCCATCTCTTCAGCTTTTCATCATAATAGAATTTGTTCTCTTCACCCAGCTTAGCCTTCAATAACAATGCAACAAGAAACGCTCAAAATGGCATTAAAGAACAAACATTATCCACTTGCATTCCTCAAGGAAGAGATGGCGGAGGTTTGGGTAAGGAACAACATATCAATAATCACAGGTAGCCTTAAATATACATATTTTTAAAAGTACTTCATAGACTACCTGTTTCCCAGAGCGAGGCCTTAAAACCAGCCCCACAGTCTTCTGCAGCAGCTGTGACCCAAAACCAAAACGAGAAAAGCGAGATGTTCCCCCTGAGACTGATCCTTTTCCTTGTGAATCAGCTGATGTTATTTCCTTTGATGAGTCAACCTGGCCATATCATTCAATCAGATAAAATCTTACATATACCAAATAGATAAGGTGACATGTTAAAAAAAAAAAAAAAAAAAAAAAAACCTGAGAAAACAGGTTTTATTAAAAAAAAAAAAAAAAAAAAAAAAAAAAAAAAAAAATCCTGAGAAAACAGGTTTTATTAAAACAAACATTGAAAATGCATCTAAAGAGCAATTACACACTTGTCTTGGAGTTCTACCAAAGTCTGGCTCTGAAACACTTCTATTATGCATTGTCATTCTATTGCCATCGGCAGTCCACTCGCTAATGGGCTCCATTGAAGCAGAAGGCATTAACGATGACATTACCATTGTTGATTGACTACTCGATACTCTAGGGGCCATCTGCTGGTGCAAATGTTCATTACTCAGAACACTTCCCTGCGATGTAGACGGTGCAGGTGGTGGTAATCCCCCAACAACACGATGTGCAGTACTATCAAAAAAGTTGAGCAATTTCCCAACTAATTTTGCTGGAGCCAAATTTGTGGTATATCCACCCTGAAAATAGGATTTCATACAAAGCGTTCAATCTTAATTATTAAAAATGATAAACACACAAGTTATTAGGATCAAAGAACACCTGTTGATGGGTTTTAATCCTCTCTTCAAGTGATGATACTAATTGTTTCCACGTTTCTACTTCAGGTGCTCTACCAGTTTTCAGAGACTTCAATATTGCTTGACAGTATCTGAAAACACTCGCATCATGTTGAGACACGTAGAGGTGACACAAAATAAAACAGAGAAAAGATATAGATTTATAGATTTACTTACTTCAATGAATCTGAAACCTTTCCCACTTCAGCTAGCATGTGAGCATAGATTAGTTTATATGGCTGAAATGGTAGCAAGATAAACTGAGAGTTCCCAAGCACCTTTGAGTATTCGTATAACTCAGTCCTCTATCCAGACGCCAATTAGGTAACATTCAGCAAAATCAAAACATGGGAATCAGAATGAAATGAGATGAAAAGTTCAAGGTGTGAGACAGATAAGGTGTGTTGGCAACCACGAGGACAATTAGGGCTCAGCTAATCAGAAACAAAACAAAACCCAACAAAAAGAGCAAACTCTAAGTATAAAACCGCCGAGGCAATACATCTCACACAATAAGCACAAATCCGGATCAAAAGAAGTGATGTTGTCAAACCTACCACACATAAGAATATGAAAAGGAACAAATAACTTCAACTACAACGTAACTGCTAAGAACTAAGACTTGAATTAAAAGTCCATAACCTACTAAAAGCAAGCACAAAATGCACAAAGGAACTTTCCAAATAAAGCTGAACAAGAAAACTAAAAAATTAATAACCTGAATAGCCTCTGGACTGGCATAGGTCCGAGGAAATTTCCAGTGATCGGCTCCAATTAGACAGAGTCTTGCACTGTCCGAGTATGACTCAAAGTTTGCCTCAGCAACCAAATAGCAGATATGCGCTCCAGTAATCTGAAAGAGCTCTCATGTTAGATCACATAAAGAAAAATCTTCAACAAATCCCTAAAGCAGATAGGGATGTGGTACACATCCTACCTCACTTCTTTCCTTCCATAGGCAGTCTCCAAGATGCATAGTTACCAATTCATCATCTTTTGTTCTGTTTGCAGTTATTACAGCCAGATTCTCCTCCCAGTCATCAAGCATACCACTGGCACCAAACTGTTGCAAAAACGTACTAATGTTAAGGGCAGACTACTGATAAAAGTACAGAAAATTGCCGTCACTGCAACCAGACCAAGAATTTCAAAAATCCAAAACCACACGCATATTGGCAAAGCTTGATTTTATTATCTCACCAGCTTTAGCACTGGCTCACATATACCAGATACAGTAAACTTAAACAAATGTTTCATCTACTGCAACACTTACACAAAAGAAATAATTCTTCCCTTATTATCAGTTTACTTTCTGTACCTTCAAAATCAATACTAAAACACATGATTTGTTATTTGGAATTAAAAAAAATATTAATAACAACACGCAGTTGTATCTTGGATGATGTGGCCCAAACTTGCCAAAGAGACAGTTCTTGAATCAATATCTCACCTGCGCAGGCTGTTGAGACACTGAAACAGCACCTGGAAGACTGCTATCAGTAGTGGTGTCCACAGAAAACACTTCAGCCGGTTGCCCTGCAATAAGCAGGCATAACGTCCGCAAAGGGGATCCTGCAACCAGCTGGTGAATAGCCATTTGCTTGATGGTATCGACATAGAACTGGAGTGGTTGAAAAACGGAGTTGCCACCCAAATACAATAGAAAGGTAAAAGTGTGAGACAAAAATTGACAGCATAACACAAGTCAAACATACAAGTACCAGAATAGAGTCCCCCCCCCCCCCTTCTCTTCTCTCTCTCTCTCTCTCTCTCTCTCTCCTGTGTGAATTGGACAACAAACCTGATCACCAAGTTGCGAAGCAAGAACAAGGGCAGGACCCCACAATTGACCCGCTTGTGCACATTGTAAAGCCTCTTTCTTTCTACCAGAAACTAGAAGATTTTGCACCTCAGAAGCAGTTGCCTACAACATGGAATGGAGTCACTTTACTGCCAAAAAGGGGAAAAGGGAAAGGAGAAAGCAAAAAGATAAAAAAAAAAAAATATTCCATACCTGTATTTCTGCTTCAGAAGGCAGTTTCTGCAAGCAGTGGCTAATAGCACCATACTCATTGAATTGTCCACCACTCCTCTTTGCAGAAGCAAAAAGTTTAGCAACTGCAGATTCTGGGGTATCATTTTCCTATTGATACGAGAGATCCAAAGGATTAGCAGATGCACAATTGATAATTTTATATGCATTGCTAGAATGAAACAGTGACAACCCATTTATGGAATGGGTTAAACTTGACATGGAGTAGCCGAATCCATTACACAGGAGCACATCATGGAAAATGAACATTTTCAAACAATTCCCAAAAGCTGCAGCTTCAAGCTAACCATTACAACTCCGGTTTGTTACTTGAAAATATGAACATTTGAAATTAATTCCAGAATTAATTTTTACAAGACCATCACTGAACCTCCAATATTTCGCTTTCTGTGCTTAGAACCCCAAGAAAATGGTATCACTCTTTTACTGCCAAAGGCATTCTGCTAATTAAAGAATCAATATATAACCATGTTTTATTTTTTAGCTAGTCCTTAGAATTACCATCAAACTTCACCTTCTTAAAACAGAATCACAAACAAAAGGGAATAAAAGAGGGGAAGAGTGAAGAAGAGTGAAATATATTAAAGTCTACCGGCAGGCTAATAGAGTTTGCTGTCACATAAATAAACCATGAGTGTGACACGACAATAGTTTGTAAATATACTCTAAAGCAGTAGTCAAAGTACGTATGATTTAAAAAGAATACAATACGAAGACAAACAAAAATGCAAATGAGAGCTAAGGTAATATCAGGGAACAAGGATGTAACTTACTCTCAATACAGTATCAGAACCAAAAGGAGAACGAAGTTTTCCATAATGTTGACAGGCTATCTTAAGTAAGGAGAGTAGCAACTTCAATATTTGGCCTTTCTTGTAATCCATGATAGATGATTCACAGTTTGTGATTCTTTCATCTATCCATTTATTTAACTCTTTACTTCCAACATTTCCACCAACCAATGGACCTGGAAAGGACTGTTGACACAAAGCACGAAGGTAATCACTACTTCCACTAGTTGAAAGATCATTGTTCCCAGTCGCAACTTCTAACAAATTATGAACAGAAACTGAGCCTCCAACAGGATCCTTCACAAGTAACAACAAACATGCACGATTAGCCCTTTTTGACATCCATGCTATAGCAGTGTATGCTCAATATTTGGCCCAAGTTCATAAAAAGAAAGTAGGATCATAGGACATAAAGAAGTAAATATATTTTGCTGAATAAAAGCCTGATGCAGTTAACCGGCTGAAATATACATTTTTCTAAAATCACTTGTTCTTTGACAAACAATTGGAGCAGTAAAAAAAAAAATTTTAAAAAGCAAGGGAAACAGTTTCAAGATCTTACCGGGCTTCCATAAGATGAGTTCACAAGGTTATCATGATCCTTCATTACTATGAGTTTTCCTCCAAACCCAAAAGTTACTAGAGCATGCGGAGGACGCCCATCCGGTGATCGCCCAACAATGGGAGAATAAGAAAACTGATTGCCACTCGGAAATGATTGTTGAGGAAAATTCACAGGATTCTGACTGCCATAAAAATGACTTGAGAATTGCTTTTGGTCGTTAAGCTTCACGTTGGCTTGATTAAACGGCTGAGTTACAGTGTTGAAGCCCTGGAACCCCAAAGTCCCATTGGCCTCAATGTGCCCCTGATTAGCTCCGTTGTACGAATACGATTGAACTCCTCCAAAAGAACTAAAAGTTGTCTGCTGTTCTTTGTTTGTAGAAAAGTTTGCGCTGTATGAATTATCCAATTGCTGATTACCACCAAATGTTGTTGGGGCTGCACTATTAGGGATGACTTCACCGTGCACCAGGTTCAGATTGTTTTGATTATCTTTGCTATAAGATCCAGCCCATCCGCCATCTTGAACTTGTCCGCCAAGGCCTGTTGACCCATAATTGTCAGATTGGCTGTACTCGCCATATGAACTATTTTTGTTCTGGGAATAAATATTACTTGAAGCAACGCCATTTTGATTCTGCTGACTATAGTCCTGAACTGTTGATAAAACAGTTGAAGCATAAGTATCCAGAGAGCGCCACTCTTGGGCAAGTGTGTCATAATACCAACCAGGATACTGGGGATCAAAAACAATATGTTCAGGATACCCATTACTCCCTTGGGATAGCTGATTCCAGTTGGTTGCGCTCTGACTTGTACTGGTTTCGGTAGCAGTTCCCACAGCAGAGTGAGAATTTTGCTCCATATTTGTACTGGTTTCGGTAGCAGTTCCCACTGCAGAGAGAGAAGTTTGCTGCATATTTGTACTGGTTTTGGTAGCAGTTCCCACAACAGAGTGAGACGTTTGCTGCGTGTATGTACTGGTTTCGGTAGCAGTTCCCACAACAGAATGAGATGTCTGCTGCATATATGAGACCTCAGTTTTAACATCAGAAACAGCATTCCAGTCACTGGCTGAATTTGTTACGAAGCTAGATTGGGCATTTACCGTGGGATCAACACCATATACTTGGTACCATTGCCCAGTGTTTGTGTCATACCTCCACCCTGGATAGAGACTTTCCCAATATTCACTAGTATTTACATCTTGCCCATTTGTAGTCTGCTCCACAGGGGCTCCAAAATATTGGCCTTCCTGATGTTGTGCATAATTAACCACGCCGTTCAAAGTATCATCCCTATGCTCCTCATTACCGGAGACAGTTTTCGATTCAGTTATGGACTGTTGGCCAGCTTTCTCAGCAACTTCCCCAGAATCACCATCCAATTCGTTAAAAAAGTCCGAGTAGGATCCAAATCCATGACCCCCATTGGGAGCAGAATCAGCATGAAACGAACTCCAACCCACCTCCTTAAACCCGGCACTGGCGGAATCACTGCTCTCACCTATCATCGGATTGGACCTCAATTCAGATCCTGCCCCGTCATTAATGGGATCCGGTGCGGTATTTAACAAGGGCGTGTTGGCGGATACAGCAGGGTATCCATCATTTGAATTAAGTTCAACAACAGCCTTGTCGGTTACGGGTTCAAGCCCATCATCCGGCGCATCCACCTGAGCAACACCCTTTTGGGGTTGGGCAGTAGTCAAATCCTCAAATGCAGAAGAAGCAACATCAGTAATGGCAAGATTAGCAAAAGCCTTGGCATCGTCAGAATCATTTGCTAGTGGGAAATTGGGTGGGGATCCTGAAGGGCCGAAGTCATCGTCTACCAATTTATCAAAGAAGTCCTCATCGGTCTGATCCTCCACCTCGGCGTCGAATGGAGGAGGATTAGAAGCCATGGATTAGCTAAAGACTTAATCCCTTTTGTCGATTGATCTCACCCAATTCAATTCAATTCCTTCAAATTCTCTGTAATTTCTATTCTGTCGCGTCGTCCCAATAGAAACTTGGGGAATCAAATCAAATCAAAACAAAACACCGAAGAGAAGGAGGAGATCCAGAAATAAAGGAAACAAAATTGAAGCTGGAAAGCAGGGAACCCTAATGATGGATGGAGATCTAGGGTTTCTGCAAATTATGGAAGCAGAAGAATTGGGAAATGTTGTACCTTTAATTTCAAAAGCTTAAAAAAAATTAAAAATAAAAAAGAAATTATGTGTATTTATTGAGAACAAATAAATAAAAAAAATGAGATATTTTACCTTAATTACATTACAGATCGAGGATCCAAGATGGAGAGAACGAATCAGAGAGAGAGAGAGAGAGAGAGGAGAGAGAGAGAGCCCTCGATTTCGCACTGCCCACCCAACAAAGCCAAGACCTTCATTTTTCATTTGTGTTTTTTTTTTCTTTTTCTTTTTTTTTGGGGGGGGGGGGGAGTGGGGTTGTGTGTGTTATAAAGTATTAGATTTGTAAATGTAATTTAGATACATTTGATGTTTTGACTTTCCTTCCTTCTTCGTCGTGTCAATGGGAACGAACGACAACGAGGTATTAGTCTAGTTTAGTATAGACTTATAGTATGGTATATATTGCAAGTCTATCCTATTCATATTCCTCTTCCTATTCTTTTGATATACATATATACATTTGATATAATGCTCTTGGATCTCATTTCCTGTGTAATACTATAATATACCCACATATAAACATGACATGTAACAATCAATATATCTCAAAATAAATGACATTAATTAATATTTTGTATTTGTATTGTCAAATCCTAGCAGGTAATAAGTACTGGACTTTTTAAAGTGCATGCTGTTGCATTGGAAGTGCAACCTGGAATGGAAGAAGTATCTAAGTATCCATTAGTATAGACCTCTCATTCTTTTAAGTGGTACAAAATTAATTTTGACGTTGCAATCATTCTATCTGCTTAGTTTTTTTGAGAAGGCATAGTACTAAGAAAGCTATAATTTTTACGGTACTATAGTCTGTCTGATTGTTAGAAACTCATCTCAACAACGAATTTGGGAACATATGTTATGACTAGATGCGTTGGAGAAGTTGAATTCTCCAATATCCCCGCGCTTAACAACCTTGCTAAATAGGCCGACAGACATAACGTGCTTGGTATTTTAGACGTCTATTCTATACTTGACTTGCTATGCGGGCGTTCCTAAGGAATCTCATCTTAAAAAATTAAAATATAAAATAAAAAAGACGTGACTTGTTTTGTATTGTCAACTTTGAACATTCAACATTCAACAATACAAAACATGCACGTGCTGAATTGCAAATGCACCAGTACTATAGTACTATATAAGTGGCGCATGGTGCACCAAGTAGTCAAACAGCTCACAAAATCCATCATTTCCTCCTCTCGAAAAAATTAACTTAAGCTTTTTGTTATTACTTTTACAGTTTTACTTAAATGAGGCAACACAAAAGAAGGGAAGCATACCACATATACCATGCAAATTGCAACCCAAAGGATCACGTACTCGCACTCGTTGATTTTTTACATATATAAATATATATATATATGGCAATTTCTTTTATAATTTTACTTTTCTTTCTCTCTTTGTTGCATATACATATTTATTATTCAAAAATAAATAAATAAATAAATATAAAGTAGAAAAGAAATTACATACACAAGACCAGCCAACACATAAAGAAACAAGTACTCGTGTTTGCGCACCCCCTAATTGCTAAATCTATACACATTCTTCTACTCTCATCTCATCTCAAAAGTGGACCTACTACTATTACTGTATCGGTGCCCTTTCTTGTATTTATGGTAAATGATTGACGTTTTCTTCTAGTAAAAGCTCCTTTTTTTTTTTTTTTTACTTTGTTAAATGACCCAATACCGGTTCTTCTATATTGAATACGTCACTTGTCATTTTGAGTAAATCAGTCTATACATCCATACCAGATCCAATTTTTATACCCTGTAATGAGTATCTCCGTTTTTTATATTGAGTGTATCGGTTTAGAAACTAGATAAAAACTTTAAAATGTCAAAACTCAATCATTTTGATATAAGCCCCTTTTATAAATTTATAAATGGGCCTTCATATTAAATCTTTGGATTTGGACATGGAGAGGAATAATTCAGGCCAAGATGACTTTTTTATAACTAATTTTCCATAGTGGCAATTTTTAGAACTATTAACGGTTACAAAAAAAGTTATAACTTTCGTATAAATTATGATCATGAAATTTGGTCCTAAAAATGTCATTTGGATATTATCTAAAAAAAAAAAGTTGCTTGGATCTAAAAAGAACTCCTAAATTTGTCCAAGAAAAGAACATTGATAGGACTAGTTTGGCTCTATTTATTAGGAAGAGTGAGTTTTTTGGATATGGGTAGGATTAATATTTTGACTTTTAGTGAAATTTGATAGAGAGAGAAATAAAAACATTCTAAGGTTGCTCTTCTTACCATTTTTTCATTCTCTTTCATTTCTTATCTTTCCTCTATGCTATTTTATTTTATTTCCTTCATTGTTAGTCATATTCTTTCTATCTCACTCTCTATTATTTTTTGTATAGATCAAAGCTTTAAGAAACCAAGAAAAGATAGTAACTTGTTAGTTGGATATGAGGAGCTTTGGCATTTAAGGATAAGGTAAAAATATATATTTTATTTAATAAAATCTTTGATATTATTTGATGATGACTGATCAACATTTTGAATGAAGTCTATAATAATAATCTAGAAATTATTGTTTTGAAATATATATATTTTTGTTGAATTATTCATCTTCTTCGTAACGGTGATCTAGATGTTACAAGTCCAGTATTTTATGACCTTAGGACAGAAACTACAAGTCATAAAATACGATCTACCTACTTGATCCCAGGTCACATGCTACTCAAATAGTACTTGACCTGGGGTCAATAACTACTTGACCTAAAATAGCGGGCAACAAAAGTACAAATAGGGGATTTAGATGGACGGTTTTCTCATCCTTCCTACCGACGTCATGGTAGGAGATGTTGCAAACTCATTCTTACATTTGGCTGATCCGGATTTTACCATTTGGAAACTTTCTATATTTTTCAGATAAGAATAATCAATCGAACAACTTAAATACGAGCTTGAAGTGATAGTTTATGAGTTTAAAAGCAATTTTCAATGATTTTCAGGGTCAGAAATAAAGAACTCCGTATGCTTAATGATAAATAAACCACAATGAAAACTGAAAAATGAAAAAACAAATATTAAGTTAAATTAACTAAATGAACTAATAAAGTAGACAACAAATCAAGTGCAACTTGATCCCAGTCAAATAAATGATTTATAACTTTGTATAATTAAAATTTTGCGATAAGATTGAGCGGAGAAAAATGAGTTTTACGAGGAAATGTGTACAGTGAGATATGTCAAATCCGAGACATGATCATGTCAGCTGTCAGATTATGTGTTTGGTTGGGATATGGATTATGTGTAGGGTTGGGATATGGGTATTAGCGGCTTCTAGTTCTTAGGGCTTCATTTAGTCCTAAAATAGTTATTAAAGAAACTAGTCCTAAAAATGACCAAAAAAGGGTATGCTAGTCTTCTCCATATCCTTTTCTCGATTCGTCCATCTCCCTGAAATCTTGAACTTGTTGGGCCTCCACTAACCACTGTTGCTCAATTCAATTGAATGGGCCTTCTATTGTCCAACTACTCTCGCAACGGATGTTATTGCCTGATTGCCAATTAGAAAAAGACTAGTCAGTACTTTAGTCAAAGTAAAATATGGGGGTTCAGAGTTTTCTCTCTTGCCTTCTAAGTGATCCATATGACCCTTCAGTGTGTTAAAATGTTACATTGCTGATTGCTTATGAAGTTTTACTCAATTAAGAAGTCATGAGTGAAAGAGATGCATGGCAAAATTTGTTATACCACGTAATGGCTTCATTATCTTGTTTTCCTTTATTTCAGTCTTCTCGCTTAGTGCAATAAAAAATAACTAACTAAAACGAAAATAAAAAAGAAAAAGAAGGAAAAATCCTCCTATGCAGTTTGTTGGGAGCATTGATAGCTTACAACTTTCATATTTTTCTTTCCCTTTTCAGTAAACAGCATGAAAGTTTACATGATTGCTTAATGCTTATACATTTTTCAAATTTATAAAAAAAAAAAACCAATTAAATTAGATGAGAACCAGAAAAAGCAGGTTCTCGGTCATAAAGACACCATCAACAACCAAATTAGGACTCATTGATTACTGGGTTTGTTAAAAGGTCAAATCATGCAAAATAATTGTCACTGAAATTTTCCCTTTCCAGATTCTTGTGCTAAAAATCCACTCATAAAAAAAAATGTTGTTCACCTTATAGAACAGGGTTAAAGTATTAGCTTGGAAATGGGTACAAAATGATTACTGTTTGGCATGCCAGTTATTTGTACATAAATATTTATGTATAGTTAAAGGCTTAAAGCGTTAAAGCCTTAAAAGCCTATAGCCTAAGAATGATTAATATCTCAGCCTGAAAACTCTAAAATATTGCACATATTAGCCGTAGAATTAATGAATTTTAGCTCTTGTTTATTTAGCCATATAGGGATGGAATTGACCAATTGGTGAACAAGAATTGAATTAAGAGGAAAGCATGCATTAGTACTAGATGGTCTTTTTAGGCCCTCAAATTCAACTTTCATTAGTAGCAATGACATATTAGCATGGCTGGGGTGAGAATTCTTGTTTGAACATGAAATGGGGCACCAAATCATGATGTTTGCAGCGTGAATCAAGGCTTATTCCTCAAAACAATATTGCTAACAACTCACAAGTAAACTAAGAAAAGTAGCACTTATTTGTAAAATATATATACACAGACTCTAACTCTAACCCTCACTTTAACCAAAGTATTCATTCAGTTTAAACCCAACTCTACGCTCATTGTCATCTATAGGTTCAGATATATATTTTCATCAGCAGTCACCAAATTATGCGGTGACTACCGTGACTTGGACACAGAATCCAACGTTTTTATCAAAAAGGAGGGTTCTTCTTCATTATTATATATTTTTATTTTTATTTGTTGCTTAAAGCAAGATAGGTACAGTTTCCAAATCAGAGAATAGTAGTAAGTAATTAGGGTCTAGTTTGAGTTGGCAGACAGCACATAACACTTGGTGTCCTGGTGCCATTTCCCTCTGTTTTGATATGTTTCCATAGCAACGTACCAAAAAAATCTGATGCTATAATGGAGTCACACTGTCACAGTCTATGCCCCAAAGCACGCTTGACGTTTCTCCTGAAGCTTCTGCACCTCAAATAGTTCAATAGCAACACAAAACTATGCGTCAAAGATGAAATTCGACCAACTCAATGGCAGATCATATACATATATATATATATATATATATTATATACACAATTTATGTCAGACTGTGACTATCCTTTGTATGACTGTGACTCCATTATATCATATAGATAAAACCGTAAAACTTGCCCGTATGTTTAACAACCTATAAGAGCGAATTTAACATGATTAAGCTATTGGTTGCAATTTTAATATGTATGCACAAAGATTAGTTTACATAGTACATATATACATATATTGCTTACGGAAATGTAACTGTGAGAAAGTACTTGTCAAATGAAGCATCAACAACTGTGATTTTTTAAATTTAATTAAGAAAAGGGTAAACCTGACATGGTGGGTGAGGGTTGGATTACAAGGATACATAATTTGTGATAAAACTCCGGAAAAATCACAAGAGGCCCCATCATAAACAGAAAGTCAACTACTATATTCTGATCCAACGGTTTAAAATTGAGTACATGTTAATTCTGTATTATTGGATTAATGGCCTACAGTATCATTTTATCTTCAATTTCTCACCTTTTTGGCTTCTCTTTTTTCCCACTACGCAAATAGATGAGGAGCACTGCCAGAACTCATTGTCAAAATTTTCCATTTGATTAAAACTTCAATTCCCATAGAAAAAATTTTAAGGGAGAAAGAAAAAGAAAGGTAGCTTAAGACGAGATGAGAAGCATGCAAGGACAATATTGAATTATTATTTGCTTATGAAAATGAGTGAACATTTTACATTTGACAACTCTAAAAACATGGTCAGTTTAGGAAATGAGTAATGAGAAGATATTGTATTCATTTGTATAGATTATTAAGCAATAAAAAGTGTTAAAAGTAAAGCAAATTTAGCACTGAATACTAAATAAAGGAAAAGATTATGCTAAGAGACAAGAAATTGGCCAGGCACAAGTTGTCTTTTGGTCAAAACAAATGCAACATAATTAAGGGAAGTCCCTGGTTTTACATCCTTGGCTGTTTTCTTTTTCTCTTTTTTTTTTTAAAAAAAAAAAAAACTTATTTTCTTTGAATTTTTGGCCAAAGTCCAAAGAAGACACAAGGAAGGTAGAAAGCTAGGCATGTGTCAGATCAGAGTTGAGAGTGTAGCTAAGGCAGAGTTTGGAATATCCTTAAATACAGAGACAGAGTGTCGTGATCACAACCACAGCCATATAGAGGTTTTAAGCAAATCTTCATCTTATGAAGCAAGATATCACATGCATAAAAGTAAGCAACCCGATCAACTGATTCTCTCTTTAACTACTAAGTAAACAAATACCCTTAAATTAGATTTCGCATGGTTTTTTCTTCTTCAGTATTTTTTTTTTTATAATTTTAATTATGATTATAATAACTATAATGCCCCTTTGGTGCAATTGACCCAACTCATTTGTGAAGTTCTTTTAAAGCATTTAATAATGCACATAATTCGTTTGATATCAGGAATTAATTAAGTCTGACTGATTCTTCGATAAGAATTGCAGGTACCTCCTTTTGCCCGGATACTTCGTTTTCGTTCATTTCAAGGCAGATGTGGTTTATAAATTTGGGATCTTTTGTGGGAGCATATCTCAGGTCCCAGCTCAACCCACCCTAAGTAGTCGACCCAACTAAGACCCGAAATTTGGCGCTACTTCTGAGGTTATTTTAGTCATTCTAATTTTGCAGTTTCTGGTTATTCTTCAAATCATTGATTCTATTCTATGCTTCACGCTGCAACAACTCAAACATAGGCCAAAAGGGACAAAGCAAAGCAATGAAAATAAATAAGTAAATGAAAATAAAGAAGAGATGGGTTTGTTCACAAGAACAGCTGGAACCTAGAAAACAGAATTGATCGCTTTGTACTTTCAGAGACCAACTTCGTGGTCCACAAGCAAACCCAACGCATACTTTCTATCACTCTAATTGGTGCGTGTGAGGAACCCAACTACTCGATTCAACTCTTCACTATGAAAATTGAAAACAATACTAATACTAGAACTTCCTTCAAAAGTTTACTATAAAAATGAGAAAACGAATACACTTTTTTTGAGTACTAATTCTAATGTCCTACCACACACTATAGTGAGTTGCTACTGTAAATCATGGACGCTTGAACATATATAAGAGCTGAAAATCAATAAATAAAAAAAGAAGTTGAACTATAATCTGCCATAATTGAACCATACAAAGGGTAAAAAAAAAAAAAAAAAAAAAAGATAAAAACTTGAAGAGCATTGATCTATGGACAGCAATGTAGAGAACCCATTAATGATTTCTTTCACCCCAATTGGTCACGAGAGTAAAGAAGAGAGATCTCTCACGTGATACTGAATTTGAGATGAATCAAATCACGCATCAGATAGCACACTAAAATCGTCTTCTTCCAAAGGAGCGGGCAAGTTGAGATCTATCAAACCCTCTTTTTGTTTGCCTGAAAAATTACTACTACTGATAGCACCAGTCGAAGTTGCAGAGTTGAGTTGGTGACCGTGAGATCTCTTGTGACCACCAAGAGCCTGTCCTGACCCAAAAACTTTGTAACAATAAGGGCATTGAAAGATTTTGTCATCAGCGCCAAAACCAGCATTCTTTGCTTCTATTTCATTTCTAAAACAAATCTTCTTGTGCCCGCACATTGCTTGGTGAGATCGAAACACTTTGTTACACTTTTCGCATCGATGCTTCTGCTTTGCACCAACTCTTTTCAACTTAACAATCTCTTGTTCTTGTTCTTGTTGTTGGGGTCCATTGACTGCTCTTATAATCGTTTTGTGATGATCTTGTTCCTCACTGTCGACTCTCATCCACACATCCCTCGAAAGCATCATAAGGCACATAGCAACATCTTCTTCAGGGGAAGTATCAGAGACTGAACTCACCGGCTCTGGCTCCGCCAGCGAATCAACCCAACTCGATCTTCTCAACTTGGCATTCTTCGTCTCTGCCGCCACAAAGGGTCGCCGATTCCGCTTGGATCGCCGCCGAGTTGGGTTTCTCGATGACTCGGTCTCGCTCTCTCTGTCCTGAATGACGGACCCAGCATCGACTGCGAAAGAAAACTCAGGATCTGCGAGCCTGAAACTCTTCTTGGGATTCTCTCTCAACCCATAAGCCAAAGCCTTGTCCTCTTCTTCTACTTCTGCTTCTGCTTCTTCAACTTCAACTTCAACTTCTTGTTCTTGTTCTTCTTCTTCTTCTTGGGGTGAGGAATAAGAGGAAGAAGAGGGTGGGTCAATGGCAGTGCTGGTCTTGGGTGGAAGAGGAAGAGTGGCCAAGTGAGCCTTCATGTGACCACCCAAAGCTCTGCCATTAGCAAAACTCCGATGGCAGAGCTTACATCTGTGCCTCTCCATTACCGGAGATGAGACTAGAGAGCACAGCAAGCAAAGCAATTGTCAAAGCTTTTAGCCTCTCTCTCTCTCTCTCTCTCTCTCTCTCTTTGCTTTCTCTCGCTCTCTAAAGCTTTGGCTCTTGGGAAGTATAGAGAGATTGGGAACTTAAAAGGAGTAGATGACAAGCATTCCTCCACCAAAAGACACACACAACCCAAAATTGAGATTTTAGTTATTATATATATAATATAATGTAAATGAAAAACAGTTGTAAATTGTTTATTAATTTTCTCCTTTTTTTTTTTGTCCAATGAAATACAAATCATATTAATCTCATTTGAATATTTTTTTAAGAGTAAATTACTATGAATGATCATGAATGGGGAAAGAGGGACAAGTAACATGCACACCTTTGCCATTTCAGTAATAAACTTTTCCTTTTTTACCACCTTTTGGAATTCCATAAATTGCCAGTTTGGCACTCAAATATAATTCCCAATATACTTATAAGTACATTCATTGGCTTAGACCATCATCATATTCATGGATTTGTTATTTTCAAGACCAAATTGATTGTGCATTGGCATTGCATTGCAACATGGTCTTGATTTTAAAATGTTGAGCGGCCTATTCTTGTTGGTCCCTCTTGATAGTTGATGCTGCCACATTGCGTGACATTGTCTTAATAGTTGAGTTCTCTGTTTCCTCCATTTTTTTGTGTGGCCATAATATGAACTAGTTATTAGACTCGACCATCTTTCACTCACTTTTTTTTTTTTTTTTCCTCCTCCACTGTATTACAAAGGAAACTTCTCTTAAGCGTGACTCTTTTCCCCTCTCAATTTATGACAATTTATGAAAATAATTAAAATACGAAGTTGACAATTAAGCCATAAAGTTGTCTGTCATACATGTAAGTGGGATCTATTTCCATTGTCATTGCCTTCTCTACGACTATACTATATGGTTGACATAACAACATTCTTTTCTATCACCGAATTCCTCAACACCTAATGCACTATTATTACTTTCTACATAATCCCCGTAGTTGGTAAAAATGTACTCTAATTTTTCTTTGAAGGGAATTAATATTTTAGAGAGTCAGCTGTAAAAGTAGTAAACTAGTAATAGTAATAATAAGAATAAGAATAATAAATGTGCAAAACCACAGAACCAAATTTAATAGAGAAGAGAAGAGGAGTGGAGAGGGTAGCTAGCTGGAATTGAGTGATATCCCAAGATTTTAGTAAATAATAATAATAATAACAATAATACTAATAATTAATTAATTAATGTAAAAAGATTCTGGCACTTTATGCATTTGCCGGTTCTATCAGCTCCAACTGTAACAGTAGGAGCTTTAGCATGCCGGCTCATGCTTTTCCTGAACCGTTATCCCCACGCGCGTTCCGTGTCGCTGGGTCCCAACCGCATCTTAACCTGCACTGCACCCCTATTTTTTAACATAAATATATCGTATTTCTTGATTTTTATTTAGCCGGTGATAATCTTATATTTTTTTTTTTTCAATTGCAACAGTAAAATAAATATCTTGGAATGTTCTGTACATGTATATTTACCGAAAGGAATTATATATAATATAAATATTTACCAATTGATGCTAGCTCAGTTGGTCTAAGACTTGATGGATGTGTGTGTAAATTTAGAGAAGATCAGAAGTTCAAACCTTAGTAGAGAATGTGTGTGTTATTTTCGTTTAAATTTATAATAAATAGTTGTCATAAATCTCACTTTAAAAAAAAATTACGAGTAATTTGTAATTTCACATAATTATTTTCTCGTATAAGTCTGGTGTGTGATGGATGAAATTAGGGTTAAGATAATGATTATTTATCAATTTTATGTTTGATACTATTTTTAATTGAGGTAAATAATGTGATGGATGAAATTAGGGTTAAGATAATGATTATTTATCAATTTTATGTTTGATACTATTTTTAATTGAGGTAAATAATCTAAACCTGTAAAAGTAGTCTCGTGTAAATGGGATAACTAATCAAATTCAATAACGTGAGATTATAAATATTAGTGGATCCTACTTTGATTTTGTATTCCAATAGCTAATAAGTCATATTGTTTCTTTTTTTTAAAAAAAAAAAAAAAAATTGTGGTTCTTATATTTAAATTGAATTAAAACACTCTCATTTAAGGATTTGAATGCTAGTGAGTCACGTCATATTTAAGTTTTAATGAGTTTGTTGTCAAATGTTAAAGTAGACGTGTTTATTGAGACGTAGTGTTAGCGATAGATAAGTGTTACTTGTCTTAAACGGAGCAGTGGTGAAGAAATCGGAGCCCAACCCACATAGTGAAAAGTATTAATCGCGTAGTGCCTCTCTGTACAAATAATTAAGTAAGCAGGAATTTTGAAAGTCTTTGATTTAGGTCAGGATAAGTGGTGTATGTTTGTTGTAGCAAATGTTTCAGCGTTACATATGTATGTATTACCATATCTGGTTGATTTGGCGTTCTGAGTTCACATGACAACCCACCCCATTAGACAGGAGGGACTCGGTCCAGTCCTCCAAATAATCAAACCTCCTAATCCTCATGCCTATTTTGCTTCTGACCTGATGAGTCCTGGGACTGTAACTACCACGCGCTTCCATGACTTGAGAGTAGCTTAATTTCCCTATGATTGGTGATGGTTCAGACCAGAGTTGAGAATTGAGAGTTGGGAGAGGCTGGACTCTCGATTTGGGTTTGGGCCCTCCCATTTGATCTCTTCAACACTCCAAGAATAGCCGAATAGTGAACGCTCTTCTTCTAAACTAAAGCCTAAAAGCATTGGTAGTACTGGAGACTAGACACAGCATTTGCCCACTCCACTTTTTTTTTTTTTCTTCTTTTTATTTCTCTTCTCCCTTTCCTACGGATAGGCTGATAGTAGTGAATAATAGTGACTGGAATTTATATTTCCAAAAATGAAAAACAGAGTCTTGTTCTGTAGATGTATATGACAAGAGAATAACATGAAGGCGTTTGATTTACGAGTTCATTATGGATTTCCTGAAAAGACACACTTGATACTCGATAGTTTGGTATTGTTCTACATTTGGAGATAAATCAATCTATATAAATAGTATCTTTAATTCTACTCAAAAACATATAACAATTACAATACCAGTTCAAAATATAAACTTCTTTTTTTTTTTTTTTTTTAATAAATGAAAAGAGATAATCAGTTGATCTACTTCACATTCTTCACCCAATTTATCCCATATTAAGGGTCCAATTAGGATCACTAATAATATATTAGTGCACCATAATTTAGTCAGTTCTAAAAGATGAGGTGTCTAACTAATTAGTCTCAACTCAGTCAAGTAAACAACCGAAGGTGTACACCATGTGGGGCCAAAGCCAAGACAAAGTATGGGGCCAAGTCAAGTGACTTGGAATGGGAAAGGAGAAAGCTTAGAAGATGGAGCCCATAATACATAACCTAGGAGAAAGCTTAGAAGATGGAGCCCATCCCATTTGCACAAGTCCGTGGGGTACGAAAAGACCAATCTACGATCTGTCAGTTTGGGATTGGTCCCCACTTTCACAATTTCCGTATAACCGTCCGCAGTAAAGTTCTGCAAAATTGACTCTTCTACTAACTCCAATCACCAAGGCCATGTTTTGTTTGGTAGGGGAGAAGGAGAAAAAGAACGACCATAGGAATAGGAAGGAAGATGTAATTCTTTAAAATTATTTGGTACAAAAAAATGAAAAATAAGTAAGTTAGAAAGTATTTATTTGTAAAATTATTAAATTATTTATTTTATTATTTTTTAATAATTTATTGGAAGGTAAAAATATCAATTGCCCATTATTTTTTCACCTATTCCTCCAATCCATATAAAGTGTAGAGTGGCGGACCATCATCCCTCTATTTCTCGTTTCTCTCCCTTCCACTCTCCTTTCTCTTTCAAAGTGATACTAATTTTTCCTCCACCCTTCTCTTTTTCATCTCTCCATCTCTCTATAAATCTCCTTTACTATAAGATATTATATCTCTAAAAATCTCCTTTACTATAAGATATTATATTTAGTAGGGAAGAAAAGAAAAAGAGTTGAAAAATTTTAAGGAAAAAGTAAAATAGAACTAGAAAACTAAGTTCTTTGGCGGAAAAAAAAAAAAGAATATAAGAAAAAAAGTAGAGAAAGAAGAAGAAAAAATTATTTACTAACGTATAAAAGTAAATTTATTAAAATAATTTTGTACACTAATTTTAAAATTTTAATAAAAAGATAAAATAAAATAATTTTCTTTTCCACTTATATCCATTCTACACAAAATTTTCGTTTTTTCTTCTTAATTTTTCATTTCCTCCAACTCCTTACCGTTAAAACCCAAAACACTAATCTCGAATTTAGTAGTATGTATACATTAATGCTACTCACAGGCGTAATTGGTGTTCAAATTAATATATAAAAAAATTAATACCATTTACAACCTAATATCTTGTACTAGATATAACAAGTACAGCATTGAACTCGATTTCCTTAGTTGGGCCCCCCGCCCCGA
Source organism: Parasponia andersonii (assembly GCA_002914805.1). Taxonomy (NCBI): domain Eukaryota; kingdom Viridiplantae; phylum Streptophyta; class Magnoliopsida; order Rosales; family Cannabaceae; genus Trema; species Trema andersonii. Next base: position 206,972 of record JXTB01000434.1, read on the forward strand.
AAAAAAAAAAAAAAAGAAAAACAATTTAATAGAAGTTAGTATAGAAAGACTACAAAGAAAAAGAAGGAAAAAAAAAAAGAAAAGATGAATACAATTGACAATGCTAGAGAGTGGTAAAGCTGAATATTGGAAGGAACGGGTGGACTAATTATGTTATGTAGTAATGGTTAGCAAGGCCAAACATGTGCTTGGCTTTGTCACCCCCAATCTATATAACAGAGAAGCATTCCAAAATTTTCCTAGTTTGCGTCAAAGTCAAAATGTTGAACTTCTAGTCTCATCTCCACAATATGATAAGACAAGAGCTCTAATGCTCTACTTAATTATGATACAGCACGATAGCCTAATTAAACTAGTCTACTCTCTAGAGGAATTGGCATTGGCCCAAACCAAGTCTATGTTGTCGTTTCCAAACGGGAATTAGCAGCCACAATCATCTCTATTAGGATTTAGGAGCACATCGTCCGTGAAAGTAGTCATAATAAACACCGATCATCATTTTTCTGCAAAACCATTCAGAATGCACCACCTTTATTTTCCGATGTCCACCATTGCATTGTTCAGATTAGCTTCGTGTGAAGTCCACAATCCAATTATATCAGTCCTCCCATTTTACACATTTATAAAATATCTACTTCTACATATTTATATATATGCACAAGAGTATTGTACTAGCCTCTACAGTCAGTTCAGTGTTCATTTTCAGTGAGGTTTTTTGAGTAACTACTACTACCCACTATGCTATTAACAAAAGCAAAAGTAGTAAACAGTACTAGTGAAGTGAATATCATACATATTATCACTAACTTAAGAGAGGCTTCTCTGCGTCGAACTCACTTGCAAAGCCATCCGCAGCGCTGTCATTGTAACCTTCTTTGCCTTTCGCCCATAGCACGAAGTAGAGCCCCGTAAACATGAGGAACATACCCGCTAGGCTGCATGTCAATCCATATATAATATATGTTTGTTTATAATCTGCATTCTACATATATACATATAGTAAAGAAAAGAAAAGAAGACAAAGGTGGGTTATAGCATTAATGAGGGTTTACCTTCCTAATTTAATGCTTTCTCCTAAAGAGAAAACAGAGAGAACAACAGAGCAAACTGTCCCAATGGGGCTGAACATGGACACCAGAACAGGCCCTCTTTTCTTCATGGCCCATCCATTGAAGCTCACGCATGCCCCGCTCACCGCACCTCCCTGCACATTCGTTCATTCATTTTCGATTCTTTTCATTACGGATCAGTAAACGTGTGTTTAAAACAAAACATGAGTGCATATGTATAGATAGCAGTTACCAGAAGAGAGTAGGCAATCAAGTTTGAAACGCTGAGAAGTGGCCAACCAGTTTCGATTTTGTGGTTTCGCAATATTTGCCAAGCAGCAGTCAGAACGACACCGATGAAAGACGTTACGACACACAACGACATGGGTGCAGGAAACTCACCCAACGTTGCAGCCTGCATGACAACGTTGGTGGACAAGACGAAGACTGCCGCCATGAGATACAAGCATCCCATGATCTTGTTCTTATCCAACAAAACATTCGCCAACTCGGGTGGTACAACGGTTGATGATCCTACACTACTAGTCTCTTTAGCCGCTTCTTTGGCGCTGTGCATTATGCTCATTATTAGAGCGCCTGCCACGCACAGCAACGTCCCTGCAATCTTCACTTTGCTGTACATGCAACTTAGTTCCACTTTCTCTAATCTGCAACCAACATACAATCATAACCACTTCATCATTTCACTTTACTTGTTTTGTTTTGGATCATTATCCAAAAGAAGAAGAACCCCTTTTACCTTAAAGTCCAAGCAATTACAAAAATCAGCCCTGGAGCTAGGTTTGGCATGGCTGTTGCCATTGCTGGTGAAGTTAGATTGATACCCTTTAGGAACAGAGACTGGAACAAAGTTACCCTACAAAATACACACCAACCGATTGGTGAACATATGTTGAATTTTAAAGTTTTCACTTTTCAATAACAAAAATCCACTAACGATTAGTGCTATTTTTGGAGACATGGCTCTGCCCCTTTTGCAGGGTTTTAAAGTGCTTAGACCCACAAACTATAATTAATTACAGATTTCGTTAAAACTAGGCCAATTAGGTCAAGGGTGTGATATTGTGACACTAAAAAGGCAAGCTTAATTAACAACATTCTATAATTGCATGAGCACTAAAATGAAAGAATGTAGATATGAGATTAATATGCTTTTATGATGCTTGCCGGGCTTTTATTGTGATGCAAATAATACAAAAGATACTTGTAAAAAATTCCATACCCTCCAAAGGCTATTAACACCATCTGAATTATGAGCTTCAAGCTGAGTTTCTTTGGCCATTTGCTTCTGTAAAACGCGCGGATGGGAGTACATGATAATTCAAAATTTGCACTTGTAACATTAATTCAAGAGACAAAGAAGTTAAGAAAAAAAAAAGAGAACGACCTTTCAAAGAAGACAGCAATGGGAGAGAGGATGAGGAAAGTGGCAAAGGTATTGTAGATAACAATGGTAAAAGGGCTAAGGCCAAGAGACATAAGATAACTTAGCAATATAGAGTTGCCTGCATACACAAATTGAATCCCTATCAAACCTCCTATTATTTCCACATCTTCAATAACATCCCTCTTCATCATCAAATTATTCGTTCTTCTTTCCCTCTTCAAGACAATCCAGGGTGACCACGTTGAAGGTTGTCGCGTATATCCTGCTAGATTTATTTGGTTTGCCTAGCTCAATAAAAGAAAACACTTCTGTCTTCTTTCTTTTTCATATTCTGAATTCTGAGATGGATAGAACATATTTCATATTTGCCTAATTGGAATGCAAATGGTGTTTCAGGCTGTCTTTCTCTGGTTATTTGTTGGGTCTAAACTCAGCTAATTACGTTCATGCCTTCATGGGGCTTCTCTACCGGTACCAGTCTTCTACAAAACCAAAAGGGTGTCTCTTTTTGTCTTTTTCTGCAATGTTTGATGAAGAATATAGATATGCCTTGGCACCAACGTCTCTCCCTTCCTCCACTTCTCCCTTGTTTAGATGTTTTCTTTAAGCTTGTCCTGCCGGGTAGATTGTTAATTGTATCCCTCAAGCTAGATTGTCTCTCTATCTCTGATTGGAATTTCTTTTCCTTTTTTTTTTTTTTAAAAAAAGGACATTTTTTTTGGGGGTTAATTTCTTTCTAAAAATTAAGGAGGCTATATTTAGTCTAGCTACTTTGTGTTGGAACTTTACATTAATGGTTAGAATAACATGCATCATTTGATCTTGCCACGCTAACATTTCATACCTCAAAACGGCACAAAAAGCATGAACTGCTAGTAATTGGTGTCCTCTTACCAGGATTTTCATGTGCTCTATCCATTCCCACATCGTACTAAAATATGTCATTTTTAACCGCCTTGAATTCTGCTAAGAATGAACATCAAGCCTTTTCAGCTTATTTTTATTTGGGAATGCGTGTATATATATATTATATATATAAGTAGATTTTTTTTCTATTCATGAATAGATAATTTTTTTTAATGATTGGATTATTAATATTTAATAGATAATTTTTTTTAATGATTGGATTATTAATATTTAATAGTTATAATAATATACATAAAATAACGTGTATTAATAATATTAATTTTTTATTTTTTAATATAAAAAAATTTATATGATAAATTTTAATTAGATAAAATAATATTATACCTAAAAAAAAATATACTTATCGATGTCATATACATTACATTTAAAAAAATAAAAAAACACTACAAGCTTCCAATAAGCTCTGCTTCGACTTTCATGGCAATGCTTCTTGGTAGATGGTTTACTGTCAAAGTCTTGTAACGTCTTCGGTGGGTATGAGTCACCGAGTTGTGACAGTGTCATAAACCAAAAATAAGTACTGACTTTAATGTGTCGTTTAACTATATTGACTTGAAAGAGGAGGCTGAAGCATTTAACTTTGGTATATTGCAACCTTCCACATCTAACTTTCGTATGCTAAATAACTTTGAGTTGGGAGGTCTCACTCTCAGCTTCCCTTCAATGGTGAAGGTGGGATAATAATGATTAGGCTAAATATCATTCGTGTTTTCAATATTTTAATGTTGTATCACTTAGGCCCCATTAAATACTTTGTAGTACTTCAAATGTCACACCTTTCGAAATCATACCACTTGATATTTTTGTTCATGACTCCTATCACTTTAGGACATCAAATACCCACGTGCAGACCATATGACTATATTTAAAGTGTTTTTGGCAGAAAATATACCACTCGTTATAAAATTTCACCCTATTACTTTCTCAAACAATAATGGTGGTTTAACCATTTAAATTTACTAATTTAGGGGCGTATAAGAAGAAATTAGAGAAACTTTGGTGGCTATTTTTTTTTTCCCCCTTTTCTCTGACCCTTAAAAAATTGTACTCCAATTGTGGACAGGTAATAATCGCTATATCAATTTTCCACTCACTAGCGGAAAATAATTTCGTCACATGGAATGGTTCTTTCATCTATGGCTTTGCTCATAATGGAAACTCTTCAAGAGTAATCGAACTTTTGAGCAGCTAGAAATGGGGAGTCGTAAAACCTGATGAAATCACATTTCTGAATGTTTTAAGTTCGGGTTCACATAATCAAAATGCCGTTCAAAGTAGGATTTTAGTACCTTGAAGAAATGATTAAGGATTATGGGACTGAAGTATTGAAACTGTTGCTGTCTGATCCGGCTAATGGGACTGAGAGGGGAGATGAGGAAGGCAGAGATGTTAGCATATCAGCCGGGATTTTGGGGCGGCTTCGTTGGATTATATTAGCAAATTCGGAATCAGTCCATCTTTTCTATTAGTGGTTTGGATAACAACTACTGAACCACATGAATAATGAGAATGATTCAAATTAGTCCTATGTACTGTGCCACCATATGGGAGACCAAATTCGGAATCAGTCCATCTTTTCTATTACTGGTTTGGATAACAACTACTGAACCACATGAATAATGAGAATGATTCAAATTAGTCCTATGTACCGTGCCACCATATGGGAGACCAAATTCTTCACTTCAAACACGGCATCATGTAGACCACACTATATTTGCAATCCTTAGTACTATTTGTAGGGTAGGATTTAACTCTTCTCAAGAATTAACCTTTTGATTCCCATTGTCATATGCTTGAACTGTGTTACAAGCTCGGATATACAATTGAGGAACCAAGCAGTTCCAGCACCAAAAAGGGACTAGGCACTCAAGCTTAGGACAATTCACATGATCATTTAGATTCAAAAAGAAGATGCAGGCATACCGTAGCGTTGATTGCAATCACAGAAAGGAAAGATTTATTGTCCAATTGAATAAGAACAAGGAGGAAAGAAAAAACCAGAAGTGTCGAATAGCACAAACCAGAACATTAATTCTCAAGCACAATATCCTCCGTTGGACGAGTTAGAATTGGAATCAGTCTAGCTGGTAAAATGCCGGAGTTTCAATATGAAAAACTATAAAATTATTCTTCCCATGCTTCAAAATAGCTTCTTGTCACAGTGACAGTCTGATTGCAAGTCACCTTGGAACTGACAATCCAAGCTCTGAATCAACACAAAATAATTTGAATCAGAACACAGGTTAAACAAGTGTTTAAATGCAAAACTATGAAAAGATCATGGCATCAATCTCATTAAGGAAACACCTCCATATAAAATTGCTAAGGAAATACTGTTGAATCTTGTCACTTCTCAATGATATGTTTTGAATAGTTAAAAATGAACTTCTAGTTTTACAGCAACTGACAAGCTTTCACTAGATAGTAGTAAAATTTGTTTAAGACAAGGACTCCAATAACAAGGAGATTCAGACAAGAAACTGATTTTCTAAAAGCAGTTTGCCCAAATGTTTTTAAGTCCAATATGAAGCATAGATGACAGTGCCCACCTCCAAATATAGCACACATGTCTCACGTACCATCAATTCCATCTGGGGAAAAGGAGCAGCTATGTTATCAGGGGTTATTCTTATTCACTAACAACTAAAACACTCTTTTTCAGTGCAAAAATGCAAGCCAAAAAGTTGTTGCAGATGTGTGATTTTGTTTACTCCTCAAATTTGATTCAACTTGCTTCAGCAGCTTAACACTTGCTCTAACTAGTTATAATATTAGAAGTCTTTTTAAGTTAGCACCAGAATGACACTCAGCACAAAACATTTTATTAGTTTGGCAACGTATCAGATATTGATGACATTCGATGAAGCAAAGAACCTAAAATGGTCAACTAGTGCAGAACCCTGCTTTCTTCCATGATATTGACACCATCCTATCCTATACTAACTTGCTGGAATTCTAGGACTAGCACTCAAATCATGGTAACTAGTAGGATTATAATGCCAAAAGGGTCCAAGTGACGACCTACAATGGTGACAGAATGTCAAAAGGGCCTTTGGGAAAAGGTGAAGCATGAAAGCACAAGAGAACAAAATCAATTACTGGCATCATGGTTAAATGTTAGAAAGAAGTAGCAGGTCATACAAACATGCATCAGGGATTCAGGTCAATAAATAAAACGAAAGTTGCATCGCAATTCAAGTGCGAGTTCCTTTTAAAATATGAAATAGAACAGGTACAGTGAAGTGAAGATCCAATTTCCAAATCAAGAGATACACGGAATATAAATTTCCAAACCAACATGAGTAACCATTTCTAAGGTTTCTAAGGGAGAACTCATTGCTTCATACTTGATAATGATGCAGGGGGTGGGGCCAAATATTAGCAGGTCTTGTAAAATCCCAGTTTATATCTTTAAAGCATATTCATCTTATGTGCCTGCAGCAGGAACAAATAATTTAGTTAGATAGAAAACCAATAAGCGCATCTCTGTTTCCCTCTATCATTGCCTTAAGTGATCTCATTGCTCATCAAGTTAGTCGCAAAGGTCTACTAATACTAAGAAAGATTTAAGTTTATAGCCTCAGGAAATCGAAGAAGGTTAAACAACGTGTCCCTAGAGGACTAATAGGTTCAAACATAGTAGTGCTTAACTATAAAATTACTTGGAATTGGAATTATTACACCAATAAATGCAAACAGGAAAAGTTGTATTACTTCAAAAGAATGGTTCAGCTGTAAAGAAAGGCACAAACAATACAATATTTCAAACAATTCCCTTATCAATAATCATTTCGATGATAGCAATTAAGCAAACAACAGTCAAAATGAAAGTCGAGAAGGCAAGGCGCAAAGGCAAAGGCAAAGGCTGGGAGAAGCAAAATAAAGCCACTCACAGTTAAGAAAGAAAGAAAAATTTGAGATTTGAGAACAGAGCTAGAGGCCGGGAGAGGTGCAGCAGAGTGTACCCTGTGAGAGCGCACGGCAGCTCCTGGAGGTTGTGCTGAGACAGCAGGTCAATCTGGCGGCCGCAACCGCGCTGTGGAGTGGAAAAAGCGATTGAACGCATCCCAGCTGCGCTGGAGGCCTACCAATCAAATAAACAAACATGTACTTGTTTAAGCAAAAAAGAATCAAAATTGAAGTGACCCAGATGATAATAATGACATAAACAGAGAGCTGACCTGGACAGAGAGAAGCGGCTAAGAGGGGTCGAAGAAGATGAGGTCGGGAGAGGAATGCGTGAGGATGAGGAGGAAGAGGGAGGTTTGCGGTTGAGGTTAGATCTTATGGCGGCTTTAATGGACGAAAAGCTTGCTCTGTTCGCCAATCTGTTGCAGGCTGAGGCCATCACAGCACAGAATGACCAACAAGACCTGACGAAGACGGAGACGAGGGCAAAAACAGCTGCAACCTAGATCTCTCTCGACTCTCGACGAAAACTAACGCAAAGGGTTTTGGGTTTTAGCCGCTTTGCCTTTTGCGAACGTTCCACTCAGTCTCAGTCGGCCGTGGCTTGGATTGGGCTCTACTTTCGCTGTTGGGCTGGCCTACACTTTTATATGCGTTTCAGATTGGGCCCTTGACTCAGCCCATTTCACCATATCTATTAAATAAAAATCAAATCTGGGAAATTAGAGTATGCGTCTTAGATTGTGTTTTAATAAATATCTATTTAATGAATTTTTCAAATTAAAAAAAAAAAAAAACAGCAGACTTAAATCTTCATAGAGGATATAAATGGAAAAACAATATAAGTTAAAAGATCCTAGGAAGACCTCCTTATCGGTACTTTCAGTCTACTACTATAGAAATGGCCGAGTATCTGCACTACCACACTTTGTATCTACTTTAGTTCTGTATATATTTATCGGTTGCTTTCTATTTTACACTTATTATATATACGAAAATATCGATCATTTTGCTACTATATTTAACAACAAATGGGTATTGAGTCTAAAATTTGCTCATTTTGTTATAAGAGTTTATTGTATTTCTTAATTAAAAGTTAAGAACGATTATTTCACTATATTATTTGAAAAAGGGATTCTTACAAAAATTTATACACAAAGTCCAAAAAATTGAAGGACTGCCAATGAGCTGAATTTTTTTGAAAAATCCATGATTGATTTAATCATTTTTTAAAAGTTTCTTTAGAAAAAATACTATTTTTTAAAAGTATTTATAAAATATCATTTTATTTTATCAAAATTCAGTAGTACTTAAAGTAATTAATTATATTATTTGGCGTAATCAATTAAGTTACTCGAGATAACTAGATCATTTGTCTCAAATATCTTTTTAATTGGTAAAAATTAGTATTTTTCTTAATATTTTTAAAAGTATTATTTTTCTAAATAAATATGAGATTTTTTTAAACAATTTAAAATTTGAAAATTTTCATTTGTTTTTTAATTTACCATATAAAATTAAATTCTTTATTTGAAAAATGTACATTTACTTAAAATGAATCCAAAATTTGGATAACTTTGCTACAACACCTATTATACTTATTAAAAGTTAAGTATCATGTTTACCACGTTAATTTTTTTCCTTTTACATACTTGAAAAGGAAAAAAGACAAAAAAAGAGAGAGAGAGAGAGAGTTAAACATCTATTTTTCAATAGAAAAGGCATCTAATAATTGATAAGAACGAAGACTTTTTAAGTTATAGACTATGTTTTAAAGCCTGCTAACCCAGTTTTTTAAATAGATTTAATTTATGGATAAGCTCTCAACTACACAGAAACAACAAGGAACCAAGTTTTCACTGGTATATTAAACTATTTTAAGAAATTTTATTATTATCAACAAGCCGTGCCATAAATCATAGATGTGCATCAAAATAAATAAACGTGCGAATGAAAAGGAAATAAGTAGAATTTGAGAGAATTAGGCAATAGGCTAAACCAAAGTGCATTGAATGTTCTGATGTAATCGTAGTATTTAATCATTAATAATATGCGGTAATGCTATGTGTCTCTAGCCTTGACTTCATCCATTTGCCTGAGTTAGGTTTTCTTAAACGTCAATGTCACCGTGTCAGCTAGAAAACCAAATTGGAAAAATAAATTAAGAAAAAGAAATACTGAACTTCGGTAACTAGCTCAACTGGCCTAGTTACATTACATTTGTGGGTGTATTGCAATTAATAACATAAATACACAATTATCAGTGTTGGCTTAAGAAAGAACGACGACTTCTACAAAGTTCACTCAAGCTTATTACATTTAAAAAAAAAAGAACGGAAAGTTCACTCAAGCTTATTACATTTAAAAAAAAAAGAACGACGACTTCTACAAAGTTCACTCAAGCTTATTACATTTAAAAAAAAAAGAACGACGACTTCTACAAAGTTCACTCAAGCTTATTACATTTAAAAAAAAAAAAAATTAATTCTAACTAGTAATAAGTAAGGCAAACCAAAGTTGATTAATTATGTTAGCTAAAGAGCTTAATATAAATTAGCCGGCCAATACGGGTGGTGTAGAGCTTGATTGGGGTTGATTGAGATGTTTTCCAAACTATGCATTAGCCCAAGGTCAGTCAATATTCAGTGGGGGCTTCTATTTTTTGTATTTGACATTCATTTAGAATTTGAATGTAAGATGAGAGACGAGCATTAATATTGCCTCCAGATATTTCTCTGAATCTTCTCTCCCTTTCCCGTATAGAATATTGGTAATCAGTTTAAAGACATACTTAGTTTAATTATTACATGGTTATGATTTAAATTGAACTTTATGACTTTTCGGCACCCACAACAAAAAAAAAAAAAAAAAAGGGAAGAAGAAGAAGAATCGTAAAAGGTAGCTTTGTGAGAGATAGAGAGAGAAATTGATAGTATTTATCTTGGATAGTAAGCGATACCTTGGTTCTGTCCCAAAATTTAAGGTTTAGCATATTCTTAATTTATAGTGGCTAATTGGGTAGGTAAGAACGTTTCCAGCACTTTAACTTAATGCCCCTTCCGTTGATTTACTCATTGACCTTTATTTATATTGTCCACCTTTTGGGGTCATTTTTATTCGTCTTTTTTCTTCTGCCCTTTTAAGGGAACTCTCATCTTTTTTATTGATTGAATTATTACCCAAACAGAAACTTTGTTAATTTCACAAAAGCCCTCCAGTCCACAAGTACTACTTTTGGTGGGTCTTCTATACTATTAGAACATTATTTATTATGTCAACATCTGAGACTATAAGTGTTACTGTTCGTTCCACTATATATAGTGCCAAATAAATACACAATATACGTATGAAAATTAAAACACAGGCGAAAAATCAAAATTAATAATCGAAAAGAATTTCCTTTACTTTCTATGATTGTGAATTTTCAACAATCTTAATTTTCAGTATACTAAAGAAAAAAAGAAAAGGAAGAAAAGAAAAAGCAAAAGAAAAAGATGTTTACCTTCCCTTCCTTCCTTCCTATACTTTTACTTTTACATTTACTTTTTTTTTTGGGGGGGAGGGGTAAACAGAAGGTTTTACCTTCCTATATAGTTAAAAGTATGAAAACTATAAGTGAAAAGAAAAAAGGGGAGTTAGAGAGTTTAGAGGTTGTAGAAGAAAGAGATTGGTTATAAGAATTTTCAGACTCTAACAAGGAGCTAAACTTGAAATTAGGATTAGAGCCATACAAAGCCTGAACACCTTCCACATCATCCATCTTAAGATCCACCTTCTTAGTCCTCGGACTCAGACTCGGATACATGACGGCCTCCTTGACCGAGCTGTGACCAAGCCCAAGCAAGTGCCCTATCTCATGCGTAGCCACCGATTCCAAATCAATCGCTGACTTTGACTTCTCTCCCTTAAAATCAACGGTCCATGTTTCAGCGGCGTCCAAGTGAAACCTACCGTTCTCTGGGGAGAAAGCGTGCGCAAGTACTCCCAGCACCCCGTCGAAAGGCTCTCCGTCCCCGTGATCGCCCCGATAGAACCCGATTTTGATGTCGGCCATCAAGTACTCCCCCGTCTCCGTAAAATTCACCGGAATCACAGCCGACCACCGGGAGAAGGCACGCCTGAAAACCGTACGGACATCGGTTGGGGTCAAGTACTTGATCATGGCGTTTGGGGTGAACGCGTAGGAGAGCGTCATCGGCGATGTGCGCACCCATCTTGGCTTTCCGTAGAAGTAAGCGTAGTGGCGCGTCGTACTGATGAGAGTCGCGTTGCCGTGTGGTGGTGCGGAGGCGGGGTCGTCAGCAACGCCGCACCTGGGCGACATGATGTTTGATATGGTATAAGAGTCAAGCTTGCCGGTAACAGGCAATCCGAGCTTGGTCTGGTATAGAATTATGGCGGATTCTAATTGGGTGTCGAAGCTGTCATCGGTGGAATTAGTATAATTAGCGGTGGTACTCGGGAGGTAACCGAAACTCTGCAAGTACTTCTTCAGCTCGGACATGCCGTTAACGTGGCTGCCCTTTTCGGCGTCTATGAACCTCGTGAAGTCATGCCACGTGGCGTTGTGGACATCGGATTCGGCCGTTATGACAGTTACTTGGTCCGGTATGTTCCTGGCGGGAAAGCAAGGATGGGACAGCGAGAAAAGGAGGACGACGAAGATGGGCAAGTAGTAGTCACTGAAGAACCCAAGCATAGTTATTTTTTGGGATTAGAGCCTCTCCTCTCAATGGGCAGGCACTTTGAATATTAATAATAATATGGCATAAAAATGGGACGAAATTACTACTGACATTTAATGACTTTATTTGGAGTGCTTACGTTACATTAACAAAAATCCAAGTCACTAGCTAGGGGGAAAAAGAGGGACAACATCGACATAATATATATATTTTTTTTCAAAACATTTTTCTTTTAAAATTAAAAAAATAATAATAATAAAAAATAAAAGACTAGGGAGAGAGAGATAGATTAATTAATATTAATGGTGAAATGAAATAACTTGGGGTTGGATAAGATCCAAAAGCACAAGAAAGAAAGAAAGAAAGCTGAAATGGTGAGGAAAGCAATGAAGATTCTGCCGTGGCGTGGCTTTAATTGGAGATTCTGACTTTGGTGAGCTAATTATGTTTGGTGGGCAAACCACTTAATTAGACGACTAACATCTATGTTGTTGTTGTTGTTGCTGTTGTTGATCGTTTATTCCATAATTGTACTTATACCACTTCCTACTCATAATTATCAATATATGTCATCAATGCTGAAACTTGAAAGCTTATTACAAGTTTAAATAAGTCCATCCAAAGCTCATACTCTGTTAATTTGTTGACCAAATTAGGTAAATTTTAACATCATGGCCATCGTCTTAAAATGACTTTCCTGGGACTAAAAGGGAGGGCTTGACGTTTCTATATATGTAGTTTTAATTAATTTGACTTTGACTTCATAAAAGTTAATAAATTTTTCTTCAACATACTAGACACGCAACGGGTCTAGGCCCTGTTTCATATTAGCCTCTTTTTTCCCACGTTAAGAATTGTAATCTCCT
>JXTB01000434.1:228795-284159 GCA_002914805.1 Parasponia andersonii
TTTTCATATACTTCATTATAACCGTTGGATCACCATTAGATGATGATCTAACGGTTAAAAAAATATTTATACATAGATAAAAAAAATACCTATTGGACTGATGCTCATATATATATATATATATATATATATCTATACATGTCATGTTTCAATGAAAATTTTTATTTTTGCTCCATTGATGGGCAGTTTCATTTAGATCATTGGATTTTGATTTGATGATTATAATGATATTAGTAACACATATATAAATATAGAAAGCTATTTATGACTTAAAAAATTGACAACCTATATGTAACCTGTGAGTTGATTTTTTTGTTTTTTTTCAATTCCCTATCCATTGCTTTTTCCTTTTTTTCTTTTTCATTTTATTGTTTATTTTTATTTTTAAAAAAATGAAAATAACTAATCATATATATATAGATATTTTTTTATCTGAAGAACTAACTCTCTATATATATATATATTAAATTTTTTATTAAAAAACCATTCATTTTTTTATAATTTTAAGACTAACACTATATATCCCCTAAAAAAAAAACTAACGTCATGTATATTCTAGCAAAAACAACTAATTGTTAATATAAAACTATTAAATACTTTTTAATCAATAGTTTTTCCTAAAAAACCATTACTTCTTTTTTATAATTTCAAAACTAATATTATACCCTTTCAAAAAAATAAAAAAACTAACGTCATTTCCCGTAAAAAAAATAAAGTTATTTATATTCTCAAAAAAATTATTTATTCCTATTAGATTAAATGCAATTTAAAAAATTAAACTTATAAGTTAAAATTTAAAAAAAAGAAAGAAATAAAAAAAGAAAAAATATTGGAATGAAACATTAACTAATCGAATAATAGAAATGGATAAAATTATTTGCTATCATAGATCATATTCAATTTAATAAATCTTACTCATGAGTAAAAGCAAAAATCTCCATTAAAATATGTATCTACACATATATATTTTTTTATCTACGGACTGCTTCAAAGGCCAGCATCGCCCATAGCCACATTGTATGCGTTCGTGTTATTAATTGCAATTGACAAATATCGCTCAATATTCTCCTATCCTAATTTGATGTTACACTACCTTAGTGTTAGTCTCTAATTGATAGAGCTAGATATACTAGTCATATACAAACAACATTAATAATTAAAGACTAAAGATGAAGGAATATTGATAGCCCATTTGTACATTTATTGGACAACAAAAACAGACTACTATTAACGGGTATAGTACTACTTTCCAACATTAATTAGTTGATTCGAATTGATACATAAGTTTAAGAAAAACATTAATTGGTTTGATATCAACCTATTATATATCTCTTGAGCTTTTTGATTTTCATTAAAGTCTCTCAACTATTCAGGAGGCGAGGTTGAGTTTGTCGGATGATGCTAACACAACACATGTACAAGTTTAAGTTGATGATTTGTTGATAGACGAACACAAAAGGCAGAGTCTTATGCGACGTGACCAAATTTTGGGCTTCATTTCGGTAAATATTTGTTTTTCAAATGCTATAGTAAAATAATCAATATATTAGTATATATATTAAATATAGCTGATATATATATACACTAAAGTATAAAAATTCACGTCATTTAATTATAAAAAAAAAATACAAAAAGAGATATTTATTAAAGTGAAATGTAAAAAAAAAAAAAAAAACACATAATCTAATTTCCCCAAAAATTATCTAAATTCCCCAAAATTAATAATCCCTATACCACAAGTTAATATTATAATGAATCCGACCTTGATGAATCTATAAAATGATGAATAAGGCGAATCCACAAAATTACACAATTTTCACAACAATAATTTACATATCGACATTGTTTATACTCTTACAATTATTATATGCTCAATTTCAACTAAAAAAATAACCAATGGATAAAAGTAAAAGATAACTTAGTCAACTAGGCTAACTTAATTGGTCCAAGTATTGAGGAATGTGTGTGTGAATTTAGGGGGATCAGGAGTTCAAACTATGATAGAGTGTGTGTTATTTTCTATTAAATTTGTAGTAAGTGATGATCATTAGTTAAACCCCACTTTTTAATAATAAAAAAAGATAACTTATTTTCAAAAACGTTAAAAAAGCCCCAATAATAAAAAAAATTCACACTTGCAGCTGACTTAATTAGGCTATAAATGACGAAGATGGACATGAAAATAGCCTTTGAAGAGAGAGAGAGGTTTTTTTTTGGGATTTTTTTCTACTTAAGGTTCTTATGCAATGACGAAGTGGGTTGGCTCAAGTGGTAAAAACACCCACTACCTAGGATCTTGGTCCGAGATTCAAGTTACACAGGAGTAGACGTAAAAGCCTATTATCCTAACCTATTATCTCTAATCGGGTAATAATAAATATTTTCCTTTAATTTATAATAAATAGAAATCTATGTTAAGCTTTACTTTAAAAAAAAAAGTAAGTTCCTCTGTGGTAGTAGAAACTTATTTATATCGCTATCTATGGGTCCTAAACAAGTCCAAAATTTAGTCCTAAAAGTATCCTCATAGCAAAAAATGCACAAATTGGAGGCAAGACCACTAATCACATTCATCTCATCTCAGTTTAGACGACAGTGAGAATAAGCATAAATGAAAAAAAGACCACTCATTACATTCAAAAAAAAAAAGAGGCTCAAATGATCATCCAACTTTTTACGCTTTGCAACAAAAATGATGTAACGTAATTTTAAAAACATAAACTGAGACACATGCACACTACTTAAAATATACAGTTGTTTGAAATGAATTTAACATTATCTGATGCACAATTTTAGTTCATAAACTTGGTGATTGTATAATATATATTGATATAAGTAAATGAAATTTGCTCAAATTAAGTGGGAGTCACGTACAGTTGTGTAACGGGCAATCCATAATTACCAAGTGGGTGAACCGCAAAAAATTTTAGAACTGTAAATTAATACTATAAGATTTGAGTATTACGTAATTTGTACTCTCGAGTTTGAATTTTATAAAATAATAAGAATTTTTAAAAATTGATATCTTAAATTGATTTTTTGAATAACTTTAACAAGTAAAAACTAATAATACTATCAAAATTAAAAAAATTAATAAAGACTAAGTCAGTTCGAATGAAAAATATTATTATCCTTTTATTATTAAAAGTAATAAAAAAAATTAGTATAAAAAATTAATTTTATTAAATTTTTAATCTTAAAATATTATTTTACAGAATTTAAATTTCGAAATTTAAATTACAAAATGCTCAAAATTTAAAGTATTTTTCTTCTGGAGTTTAGTCTTATCAAATTACCAGTAGTAGGCTAATAGCTGCAATGTTAAAACTTTAATAATAATTATAAATAATGAGTTGTGGCCTTTTTGTTATATTGGTCAAAAAGCTTTTAGGGAACTAAATTGGGTCCAACAAAGCGCACATTGGATGGTTAATGACTCTGAATTTGGCCTCGTGATCAGGATACATATAATTAATTCTTTGATCACGAGTTAACAGTATTATATCTCTAGGAGTCATTACAAAACATTAAACAACGTAGTTGGGAAAATCTAATATAGTATTAGATCTCGAGGGAGTCATGACAAAACATAAAATGAGGTAGTTGGGAAAATCTAGTATTAGGACATAATAATACATAACTGTAGCTGTCATATGTTTGTCATCCAATTAATGAATTTTATTTCTTTGTTTCTTACTTATATATATATATATATTTATGTAGTAGATATTTATGCGCTCGTGTAAGTTGTAAGTTGTAAGTTGTAGTATAGACTCACGGTGTGGGTGGTCTCCAGAGTCTTCTAAAAATTGAGCTTCAGAAACAATAAATATATGCATCAAGCTATGCCACAGCAATTACTGCACCAGAAACATCCATCGATATTCATCATCACATTATATACATTTATAGCTTGGTTTTGAGCATTTCCTTTATTATATGTTATTTCAATCTTAAATGGATTTAATTAATTAGGTTAATTTGCTTGCTTATACTGATTTATATGTTTGCTACATTTCAATAGAGAGATCGAGATAGATAGATAGAGACAGAGGGTAAATACTGCATTTGGTTACCCCTTACAAGCGTTTGTGCCGTGCGTGCATCAAATTCACACAATATACAGCTTATTGGATCTTTCATTGATCGATCAGATACACTGCGTATTATTATTATTAGTTTTTTTTTTTTTGTTTTTTAGAAAAAGAAAAATATACACCGTATATTTGTGTTATATTTATGTAATTATATATACTCTATTCATGTGATAAAATTTATATAAATTGTATGTAATTAGATCTTTTATCGGTCCGAACAAATTAGAATTTAGATATCAATTTGTCTAGGCAATAGGCGTTAGACTAATTTAATTAGCCAATCAATTAAAGTTAATATATATCTAATATATATTGCTTAATTACGTTTTTCGAACATCAATCATTGAAGTACTTCTTCTTCGTAGCATGCACTTTTTTTTTTTGGTTGTTTTATTCTTCTTTCTATAACAGGATATAGCATGTTATATATTTATATTCTGGCTATTTCCCCACCCTTTTCAGAAAAATATGAGACATGATTTATTTATTTATTTTTTTCGAAAAAGAAGTATAATACCCCCCCCCCCCCTTACAAAAACAATCTACACTTTTTTGCTTATTGATTCCTTTCCCCGAACCTCATGCTACATTTTCCTGTATCACTTTCACTTCCATATAAACAATATACATAACACCAATATAAAGCTAGTATGAAGTTGTTTTTGTAAATTACTAATTGCAAGCTTAAATATTTCAAGTCAATTAGGTTTCTACTTTATAGCTGATGAATAATAATTGATATCTTAGGAAGGGTATCATCATCCATGTGGGTTCATGTCTGGTTTAAGAATCGATCGTTTCTACTTAAGCAAAACCCACTTTTCTCCTTTTGCATCTTTCTATAAAGAGCAATTTCACCAAAGATGATCATGCAAGGCAATATTTGAGATGCTCAGCCAATATTAATACTAAATCCATGGTTATAGCATTGTTGGAGGTGATTTTCAAATGGCAAAGATTAATGATTTATAACAAGCAGGACGTAAAATTGTGCTCAAATCATAAGCAACGATTTATGAGTCATGTGGTACTAATTTTGCATTACAAACGATTTCTAATTTGACCAGAGTCGATTTTGCCTGGCAAATGATCTCAACACTTTTACTATAGAACCCAAAACAATTGAGATGATATAACTTAAAGATGAAATAGTACAAAAAGAATTGTGATCAGCTCGGCACCTCTGAGTGCTCCTGATCAATCCCAATTACAATAAAGCAATTATGACTGGCTCTACCTCTAAGTGCTCTCAATTGAGCTCAATTACAAGTAATTAAGCAATCATGACTGGTTCGGCACTTGCATGTGTTTCCAAGCCGAGTTCAATTACATGCGAAGTAATGATAACCAACTCGATACCTTTAATTAAGTATCCGCTAACTTAGCATAAACAACTTACGCTCCCAAGCAACGCACATACAACTTATGTTAGCAAAGTCAAAATCACGTGCACCAATCATTTCCAAATGATTGCCTAACGCATCCACACGTGGTGCAAATATACAAGAGCAGTTGTCGACGATCCCACATAAAGAGAGACCATTGGACTTCTTTATAAGCATCACTTTTTCAAGGATTAGGACAAGTCACCATTCGTACTTCAAGAAACTCTAAATTTTGCTAATATTATCTTTTTTCTATGCACTTGTCTTGTCTCTTTATTTGCGCACCTACCTTACTATTAACCTGAGTATCAAAGAGTTTTTGATAGCTGTCGTACCGATACCACCTTAGCTCGTATTGTCGAACCACCGTGCTTTATTATCTACAATGATCAATCCGATCTTGACATAAATAGTGAAGATTTTCAATTCTGATAAATAGGGCAAGGCATACAAACAAGCGTAATTATGAAATGATGTGAGCAATTAAGGTCTTTAAGTAGTTGGCATCTATATACCATTGATAATCCAATATATCTAATCAAAATTAAAGGTGAGGTATATATGTGATTGTTGGTATGAATTTTCGTCTTTGAACCACCGCGAGTCATGTGCCTTCGAATGATTAGTTCTGAAGGATTCCGAAACTCAGTTTTAGTACTATAGGTGCACGTTGGTCTGTACAACTTTAAATAAAGCTATAGATAGATTTTTCTACTAAAATCTTATAAGATATTGATATATTATCTACCAAATCTTCTCTAATAATGATATAATAATGATGTGAACTTGAATGAATAAGATAAGTATAGTATTGTATTTCTTGGAAAATAGCGAGATTAAGAGAGAAGAAAATAGAGAAGTATTATATGAAATAACAAGTATGTTTTCTTGGAAAATGTGGCGACTTATATCTCTCGTGGAAGAAAGATGTACTAATTATAGTGGTCTTGTGATTTCAATGTCGTTAAAATTAGTAGACACATGTCCCTTGAAATAATAGAATGTGTCTCAACCACTAATTGTACGGACATGAGTGATAAGAATCCACATGTTGGCCATAGTCATATTTGGAACTGCAGAATATACTCTTTAGGAATATTTCTCATGGTTGGGTAGCCTAGCCATAATTATTGTCATGGTTTCGGCTATTTCTTGTTGGTTGCCTTGATCGGATATTATACGACCCTATGTTGAACAAATCAACAATTGTATCTCACCAATCAGTTGTAATAGGAGCAATCAAAAAGTCAGTCATAATAAGAATAGTAAAAAAGGTAGCTGCAATAGTAATAGTAAAAAGAGTAGTCACAATAAAAATAGTGAAAAAAGCATCCATAATAGCAATAGTAAAATATGGTGTTCACTCCACCTTTCAAATTCTATAAATATGGAGGGCTTTATCACTTATTTTATATCTCATTCTAAATCATCTTCCTTTCTAAGAGAGAGTTTGAGCCTAGGAATTCCTCTTAGTGTCCTACTTATTTTCTCCTAAATTGTTTAGAAAGTATTTTATCCTATTTCAAAAGAGAGAGGTTCATTTATTCTCCTCCTGTATTTAGAGAGAAGTGAGTTGTAATCTCATTTTTATAGTAAAATTCTTTACAGTCTTGTCCGTGGACATAGTCTAAATTGGGTGAACCATATTAAATCTTTTATGTGTCTTATTTTTTTCATTTTGCCCAAATTTTCTCAACTCGAATTTTAGTTATGTGTTGTCGCTTCCGCAAAATCGATCTCTTAACAGTGGTACCAGAGCCATTGGTTGGAATATTGTTCACATATACGACTATTCATGAATACAGTACTATTCACATATATGGTACTATTCATGTATATCATATTGTTTATATACAGTAAAACGGTGGTACCTGAACAAATCGTGGTGAACAAAAAAAAATGGTAGCAAAATTCGATATTGAGAAGTTCAATAAGAGTAATTTCTCTATATAAAAAATGAATATAAAGGCAATCTTGAGAAAAGATAATTGTCTAGCAGCAATTGGGAAAAGACCTGCTAAGATTACTGATAATAAAAAGTGGGATGAGATAGATAGTAATGCTATCGCTAACTTACATCTGGCGCTAGCAGATGGAGTCCTGTCAAGCGTTGAAGATAAGAAGTGAGCCAAGGAGATATAAGATACACTGACAAAGTTGTATCATGCCAAGTCGCTTCACAACACAAATTTTTTTTGAAGAAAATGCTTTACACCCTTCAGATGGTAAAATCAACAACGATGACCGACCACATTAACACCCTCAACACTTTATTTTCGTAGCTCACAGCAATGGAGCATAAAATAGAATATATTAAATGTGCAGAAATCTTACTTCAAAGTCTACTTGATTCGTATGATCAACTCATCATAAATGTCACCAGTAATGCTACAACTCTAGTTTTCAACGATCTTATAGCTGTTGTTCTTGAAAAAGAAAATTGACGTAAGAACAAGGAAGACAGATTGATAAGTTCATAATAAGCAGAGGCATTAATAATGAAAAGGAGATCAACGGAGCGTGGCTTCAGTGGAAGTCAGAGTTATAGAAGATCAAAGTCAAGAAATAAGAAGAATGTCAATTGTTATCACTGTGGCAAAAAAGAGCACGTCAAAAGTGAGTGTTGGTAACTCAAAAAGAATAGAGATTCTAAAGGAAAGAACCCCGAGTCATCAAATACTCAGGAAAATTTTGCAAGTACTTCAAATAATGGAGAAATCTTGTACATCGAAGCATCAATAGTTTCTAAAAATAGAAGGCAGCTCACTGATGTTTGGTTAGTAGATTCAGGATCAACATGGCACATGACTCCCTACAGAGAGTGGTTTCAACATATGAACCTATCTTTGAAGGATTTGTATTCATGAATAATGATCATACCTTAGATATTGCTGGAATTGGTACCATCAAGATGAAGATATATGATGGTATTGTTCGTACTATTCAAGAGGTACGGCATGTAAAGAGCCTGAAGAAAAATTTATTGTCATTAGAATAATTAGATAAACTTAGTTGCAAAACTCGTGTCAAGAATAAGATCATGAAGGGCACACTTATAGTAATGAAGGTAGAGAAGATCACAATGAATCTATACATGCTTAAAGGAAATACACTGATAGAAACAGAGGCATCAGTTGCTTTAATACATTCTGGAGAAGAATCAACGATGATGTGGCATCGTAAGTTCAGCTATTTATCGGAATGAAGTTTGAAGATTCTCTCTAAATAGAGGTTACTTCTTGGTCTTACAAAAGTATCTTTACCATTTTATGAGCATTATGTCACAAGTAAGTAATATAGATTAAAGTTTAGTACATCCAGCTCTATAAGTAAAAAGATTTTAGACTTGGTTCACTCTGATATTTGGCAAGCACTGGTGATGCCCTTAGGAGGAGCTAGATACTTTGTATCTTTTATTGATGATCACTTCAAGAGATGTTAGGTGTATTCTTTCAAGAGGAAGGCAGATGTGTTTTCAGTATTTAAAATATTTAAAGCATAGATAGAGCTTAAATCTGGAGAGAAGATCAAGTATTTGAGGATGGAAAATGGAGAAGAGTATACAAACAATGAATTTGATAACTTCTGTCAATAAGAAGGTATCAAAAGATAGTTTCCAGCGGCGTACTCAACAAAATTGAGTGATAGAGCAGATGAATAGCAACTTGTTAGAAAGAATAAGAGCAATGTTGAGAGCTGCATGTCCACCCCAGAAATTCTGGGCAAAAGCAGTCAAAACCGCCTTTTTTATAATCAATCGATCTCCATCAACAACGATTGATCTAAAGACACTGATGAAGATGTGGACCGGTAAACCAGCTGATTACTGTAGCTTACATATATTTGGAAATCCTATGTGCGTGATGTACAATACTCAAGAAATCACAAAATTAGATTCAAAGTTCAGAAAATATGTATTCTTGGGATATATTGATAGAGTCAAGAGTTATCACTTATGGGATTCTACTACCCATAAGGTTATCATTAGCATACATGCGATATTTGTAGAGAATAAACTGCAAGAGAATGGAGACGATAGCAGACCAAAAACTACTATGGTTCATATAGAAAAGAATATTGAAGATTCAGATTTTTCTGAAGCAACATAAGAGCATGAAGTAGAAGAACCAGTCGAGGAAGAGGCTTTTAAAATTCGTTGGTCAACTCGTGAGAGAAGGCTACTGGCATGACACTCGAATTATGTCACTGAGAGTAACATTGCATACTATCTTCTAATAAGGGATGGAGAGCCAACAACTTTCTATGACACTACGAAAAGCCCAGATGTATTTATATGGATGACAGCAATACAAGAAGAGATTGAAGTCCTTCACAAAAATAAGACATGGGATCTTATTTTGCTACCACAAGGAAGGAAGACTATTGATAAAATATGGGTCTACAAGATCAAGCGTGATAACAAGTGGAGCGGTATCGTGAGAGATTGGTAGTAAAGGGATATGCTCAGAAGAATATATTGACTTCAACGAAATATTTTCACCTGTAGTTTGACTGACAATAGTTAGAGTAGTTCTAGTCATGTGTGCTATTTTTGACCTACATCTAGAGCAGCTAGATGTGAAAACTGTTTTTCTTCATGGAGAACTTGAAGAAGAAATTTATATGCTATAACCAGAAAGTTTTGCTAAAACAGACAAGGAGAACTTGGTTTAAAGATTGAACAAATCTTTATACGGTCTCAAATAGATTTCGAGTTGTTAGTATAAGAGATTTGATTCCTTCATCATAAGCTTTAGGTACAGTAGACTCAATTCAGACCACTGTACATACTTTAAGAGGTTTGATAAAGATAATGATTTCATTATCTTATTGTTGTACGTGAACGATATATTAGTAATGGGCCTCAACAAAAGTAGAATCCAAGAATTGAAGGTACAGTTGGCTAAGGAAATTAATATGAAAGACTTAGAATTAACAAACAAGATTCTAGGGATGCAAATTCACCTAGATAGAAGTAACAGGAAGATTTGGCTTTCTCGAAAGAATTATTTGAAGAAAATCTTGCATCACTTCAATGTGCAAGAATGTAAGCCAATCTTTACCCTACTTCATGTTAACTTCAAGTTATCTTTCAAAATGTGTCCTAGTAATGAAGCAGAGAGGATGGAGATATCTCAAGTATCTTATACATTAGTGGTAAGAAGCCTAATGTTCACTATAATATGTGCAAGACCAGATATTGCACAAGCAGTGAGAGTAGTTAGTTGGTATATGACAAATCCTGGTAGAGAGCATTGGAATGCTGTGAAAAGAATTCCGAGGTACATCAAAGAAACCTCAGATGCTGCATTATGTTACGGAAGATCAGAATTTACTATCAGAGGATATGTTGATTCAGATTTTACTAGTGATCCTGACAAACAAAAATCTACTACAAGTTATGTGTTTACTCTTACAGAAGGAGTTGTAAGCTAGATTTCAAAACTACAAACTGTTGTGGCTTTATCTACAATAGAAGTCGAATACATGGCAGCTACACAAGCTTGCAAAGAGGCTATTTGGATTGAAAGGTTATTGGAGAAGCTCGGGCACAAATAAGAAAAAATTTCTTTATTTTGTGATAGTCAAAGTGCCTTGCACATTGCAAAAAATCCAGTCTTTCATTCCAAGACAAAGCACGTAGGTGTCAATATCACTTTGTTTGAGAAGTAATAGAAGATGGAAGTATGGACATAAAGAAGATTCACACCAAGAAAAACCTAGCAGATGCTTTAACCAAACCAATCAATACTGATAAGTTCTAATAGTATAGATCCTCATATAACCTAGCAAATATGTAAGCAGTATGAAGAATTGACAAGCGAAGAAAAGAGAGATTTTTCAAGTGTGAAGACAAGATTAAAATCAAGTCTTCAAGGGAGAGAATGTTGAATAAATCAACAATTGTAGCTCATCAACTAGCCGCAATAGGAACAGTAAAAAGATCAACCATAATAAGAACAATTAAAAGGGCAGCCACAATAGGAATAGTAAAAAGGGCAGCCGCAATAATAATAGTGAAAAGAACAGCCGTAATAGTAATAGTAAAAAGTGTTGTTCACACCACTTTTCAAGTTCTATAAATACAGAGGGTTTCATCACTTGTTTTGCATCTCATTTTAAATATTTTCCCTTTCTAAGAAAGAGTTTAAGCCCAAGAGTTTCTCTTATTTGCTCCTAAATTATTTAGAGAGTATTTTTTCCTATTTCAAGAGAGAAAGATTCATTTGCTCTCTCCTTGTATTTAGAGAAAATTGAGTTGTAATCTCCTTTTCATAGTGAAATTCTTCACAACCTTATCCGTAGACATAGTTTAAATTGGGTGAACCGCGTTAAATCTTTTGTGTGTCTTATCTTTTTCATTTTATCCAAATTTTTTCAACTCGTATTTAGTTATGTGTTATCGCTTCTGCAAAACCGATCTCCTAGCACCCTAACAGTCTGGAGTGCCATCTTTTTTTCCCGAAGGGTAGGGTGCATTCTACCCTATTCCGAGTAGGTCATGTCCTGAACCGAGCCCTAATGAATATGGGATCAGACCGAAGTGGGAGTTGATCTGAAAATGATTTTCTTCTATGCCACGTGTTGTTTTAGTACTGGTTGATGGAATTACCCCAAACATGTGGTATTATATAACTAGTAAATAAATAGCAAAACAAACGTTGTGGTGGAATTAACTAATATCCATAGCTTTCTCTCACAGTGATCAGGACTGAGGAGTACTATAATAAAAATGGAGATGTGGTCCAACTTCCCGTGCGTTGAGCAATGACAAATAATGAGGAATGAAAGGAAATCTAGGACGGTGGATTGCCAAGTTATCATTTTCATCTCCAAAGTGGAAACAGACATATATGGCAAATACCATGCAAAGCAACTGACTCGTTGGATAGTGATTAGTCATAGTACTACTACTAATGTAACTAATCTCAAGAGATGCGTATATCCTTAAGGGCGAAGCCCAGCTATACGTACGGCACCCTAATTTTATTGTTAACGTCTGAAATCAAATCTCAATCATCACTAACCATACTATAATATAATTATAAAGGACACTCTCTGCTTTTTCAATTTTATATATGAAAATATTGATTAGAAAAAACCAAAATTCTGACACATGATTAATTAATTATTAAAAGTAACAACTGGGGCATTTAAGGCAATTCGTTATGACCCTACTCAACGTCAACAATATACTCATGTGTGATGCGTATAATATCAATGTGTCATAGACTTCTTAATTTCTCTATTTTCATTTTTAAATGGCAGTAATTACATAATTTATGTTGTTGAAAAGAAAAAAGAAAAAGAAAGACCTCATTTTTTAAACTTGTAAGTGAAGCTTTAGCTGCTTAGGCTCGGCTCTCATTAGAGTCGGAAGAGGGCGGTGGAGGTGGAGCTTCATCTTTTTTGCTGGGGATAATGTCACTTGGGATCCCCAAAATTTTCTTGATATATCACTCAGATCCTTAAACATTTTTAATGTAGCATTTGAATCCCCAAATTATTATTTTTGGTCACACTTTAATCTTCGGTACTATTTCTGTCAAAACTAGGCGTTAAAACACCTTGTACTTAGTACGTGGTCTGTTTTCCAAGAGTATTATTTGGAAATCCAAATCGTACCCTCCATTCTTCTTCTTCTTCGTCAATGAGAAAAATTTTGGAATAAATCCAATTTCCCTCAAATGAAAACAAATATTGATCTACAAATTGATTCTGAACAAACAAGATTATTATTATTATTATTATTATTTTCTCGTGGGACAGCTTGATTTCAAAGATTTTGGTGAAGCATTGGGTAGTGATTTTGTCGCAACATCCTAATTGTAACTGTTATTGTCAGAGCAGGTTAACGAATTGGAGTCAACCGAAAGTGGTGTCTGTGACAACGATGCCTCAACATCATTCGTTAGTGAGAATGGTGTAAATTTGGTGAGTAGATTTAGAGTTTTAGTTTCTGGACAGTAAATAATCTATAATCTATATTATTATAGGATTATTGAAAAAGTCTTAATCTTGGAGGTATGAAATTAATATGTCCGTGATGATTTTGTTTCTATTTTAGTCTTGTGTAGCCATTTTTGCTATAAGAATTCTGGGTGCCCTTCTTTCTATAATGTTCAAATATGGTCTATTTTGTACATTTGGAAGTATGTACAACAATTATCATATTTCTTTGTATTTGGCATTCTTTAATTAGTTTTCAAATATAATTTTTGTTTTTTTGATGAGGTTTTAATTAGCATGTTACTCAATAGAAAGTGTTATATTCCATTCTCCTTTTTTCAACCAAAGTAAACCAATAAGAGGGAGTGCAAGCCTAGAATGGAGTCGCTGGACAAATATAAGTACGGAACAGTTTGACCTAACTGAGGCTATGGCAATTAGGACTGAGATCTTTATTGCTATACAGGCAGGGGTTTAACTTGTGAATGTTGAAACTGATAGTCTTGCAGAACTTGATGAAGTCTAAGTTGTGTACTGATACATAGATAGATATTAGGTTGTTATATCCTAAAATTGACGAAATTATCTATTTTGTTATAAGAGTCTATAACAGAGCCGCCTATTGTATAGCGAATTGGGCTATTAATCAGTATTGTTCTATAATTTGGGTCGATAGAAATTTATTAAAAAATGAGTTTAAAAAAAGTAAAATTGTGAGAGATTTTTCTAAAATTTGAGTTTTATACGGATATTTAAGGTATTCCCATAAATTGTATTCTATTTTCATCGAGAATTTTCTTAACAAATTTCTAATGAGATTTTTATACCTATTTTTATCGGTTTGTTTGGTTGAAAAGAAAACAACGAAAAAAAATGATAAAAGAAAGAGGGGTTTTTTTTTGTTTTTGTTTTAATTCCCAACATACGTCCCCTGAAAGATGCTCACGTGAGGAGCATATACATACTTAAACAGTTAAAATTGGTAGAAAGCGTTATTAGGGACTGAGATTATACTAAAAAGCAAAATTTAGGGAGGTAAATGCTAGAGAGTAAAAGATGAGATCTAAGGGATATATAGAGAAAAGATTTAGGATGCTAGGTGATATTAACCCTATATTTTTTGAGAGTAAGGTGGAGCTTCATTTAATAGAATATGGATCCGACCTTTTTAAATGCAACCAAATGAGGTGAGGGAGAGCCCACCACAATGGATTCGGTTCTTAAAAATTAGAAAATACCGATTTTACCCTCGAACATGTGGGAGATATACCAAAGCGGACCGCCGTTACGTTGTTAGTTATTAGAAACATAAACGCCTTAAAAACCGGAGAAGAAGCAGATCTCTCTCTATTCTCATCTCATCTCTCTTTTAATTAACTAGCCTTCTCACATAGACTCACAGTTAACTTCACAGACAGACAGACCATTATTTATTTATTTATATCTATTTTGTAAATAATAATAAATAAAAAAAAAACAAAAGGGGAAAGTGAAAACATAAAAAATGAAATAGAAATCTAGAAACTAGAAAGTAAAATTGAAAATAAATAAAAAAAAAAGGAAGGAAGGAAGGAAGGAAGGAGCATCAGTGTTAAGAAGGAGTCGGTTGCTTTAGGCTGAAAGGGTGAACCCACGCAGACAAATGTCCCATTCGAAATTGGAATTCAGAAAAACAGTGAGTGAGATGATGATGATGATGATGATGATGATGAGATGAAATGGAGAGTGTGGATGGAATTGGGATGGGGATGGCAAAGGCTTGGAGGTTAAGCTTGATATCGCCGAAACT
The DNA here is from genome assembly GCA_002914805.1 of Parasponia andersonii. Taxonomy (NCBI): domain Eukaryota; kingdom Viridiplantae; phylum Streptophyta; class Magnoliopsida; order Rosales; family Cannabaceae; genus Trema; species Trema andersonii. Next base: position 244,017 of record JXTB01000434.1, read on the forward strand.
GGGTCTCTTGCAACATCACAATGGCAAACCCCTCGTCCTCTGGAGATGGAGATGGAGATGGCCCAATACCAGGTCGTCCTGGTCAGTGGTGTGTGGCTTAATGCTGTTTGGGCTTGGCTTGATTTCGCTTTTTACAGGTCATGTTGCTTCTCATCTCGAATGGTACTCTCAGCGCTTGGTTAATCGCACCCTCTACTCCAGGCTCGTATGATATCACATTCTTTTTCTCTCTCTCTCTCTCTCTCTCTTTTTTCCCTCCCATTTGCGGGCTTCACTTAAAAAGTTGTTCTTGCATTTTGTTATTTGTTTTTTTTTTTTTGGGTTCAATTAAATTTGTAGAATTTCGGAGGTCGTGCACCAATTGATATTTGGAAATCGAAATACTCCAACCATTTCTATGGATGCAGTGAAAGAGGCCCACGTTTTGCTCGTAAGTTAGAAACTCCTTTGCATTGGCATTGTGATATTTACTAGTAGTAGTAGTAGTAGTGAGTGGTTAATTAGCATAGGTGTTGAGATAGGGAAATTGGGAAAAACGTTACGAATCTATGAAATTGCAATATTTCTTGTAATTTTGAAATTCCTTTTCTATGGTAGTCCTTTGGATTTTGTATGCTATACTTGTTACATATGCTCGCTCATGTGTTAGTTTTTGTTTTCCATTCTCGAAAAATCTAGCCGCTACACGGGAACGATTCTCCAATGGCTATTTACTTATTGCTACTAGTGGAGGGCTCAACCAGCAAAGAACAGGAGTAAGTCAAATTATGCTTTATCTACTTGAGTGCCTAGAATATACATGATTATATTCCATGAATTCAATTCTAGCAACATAACATACGTAAAACCCTGCTATCCTTCTTTCTTTCCTACAACGTTTCATCTTCCAACATCTATCTTTGTTTATTATATCGAAATGGAAAAACATTATACTGCAAAAAGGAGTTGGTGCTTTGGTCTTAATTGACACCAATGATTCATGTTGTATTCAACAACACACATCTGCTTCTTGCTCACAGATAACAGATGCTGTCATTGTTGCACGAATTCTTAATGCTACATTAGTTGTGCCGGAGTTGGATCATCATTCCTTTTGGAAAGACGATAGGTGAGGTGATTTGATTTGATTTCCCTATTACTTCTAAACAGTCAGCACTATGATTTTGCATTCTTTTGTCATTCCGTTAACCACGAATTCTTAACTTATTTTGCTTGCAGTGACTTTGTTGACATTTTTGATGTCAATTGGTTCATTTCTTCCCTTGCAAAGGACGTAACCATAGTCAAGAGAGTTCCCGATAAAGTCATGCGATCAATGGAGAAACCTCCATATACTATGCGTGTTCCTAGGAAATCTGCCCCTGAATATTATCTTGATCAAGTGCTGCCAATACTTTTGAGGAGACGTGTAAGGCTACTTTGCCACTTACCAATGAATTGGTTTTCATGTAATGCTGAATGTAATAAGCAAGTCCAGTGTCAGTTAATTTAACCATGAAGTCACAGCTTTAGTAGTGTATTGTAATTGCACTAAATTCCTAATGATTCGTGTTTTTACGCACGATGAAATTCTTTCATGATTTGGTTTTGTTTTCTTTCGAACATACGATTAACACAAGCAGATTTTGCAGGTTGTGCAATTGACCAAGTTTGATTATAGACTTGCAAATGACCTTGAAGAAGAGCTGCAGAAGCTGCGTTGTCGTGTAAATTATCAGGCTTTAAAATTTACAAAACCTATACAAGAGCTTGGTCACAAACTTGTTATGAGAATGCGAAAGATGGCGGGACGATTCATTGCAGTTCACTTGAGGTCATCCCAAAATGCTAACATATATACATATGTATATATTGAATCTGTAAATAAATAATTAGCATACTTATATGCAAACAAGTACGTATATAGGCAGTTGACTGTCCATGAATGTGACTGACACCCTTCTCCTAACAGGTTTGAACCTGATATGCTAGCATTTTCTGGTTGTTATTATGGTGGGGGTGAAAAAGAGAGATATGAACTTGGTGAAATAAGAAAGCGCTGGGCAACATTACCCGTGAGTTACTGTCTTTTCCTAGTTTTGACATTAATTTTCTTGTTCATCTCAGCAAGTGCAAAGAATAATAAATTTCTAATGCGATGCATATAATACATACTTTCTTTTGAAAGAATGATCATTTCGTGTTTATCTGCATTTGGATTGTCAAAATTTCAGGAAAAACCATCCTTGTATGAAGAAGGTAAAATTTGTCAGAGGCCCTATATCTGAATAAATGTCTTGTTACTCTTGTTCTTTATGCAGGATTTAAGCCCTGATGGAGAGCGAAAGCGAGGAAAATGTCCACTAACCCCTCATGAAGTCGGTTTGATGCTGCGAGCGCTTGGCTTTGGAAATGATACATTTCTCTACGTTGCTTCTGGAGAAATATATGGTGGGGAAGAAACTTTACGACCTCTAAGGGAACTCTTTCCAAACTTTTACACAAAGGAGATGCTTGCAAATGAAGAGCTTAAGCCTTTTCTTCCATTCTCTTCACGATTAGCTGCCATTGACTACATCGTCTGTGATGAGAGTGATGTATTTGTCACCAATAATAATGGAAATATGGCCAAAATTCTTGCTGGTCGAAGGTTGGAAATCTAGTCTTATATTTCCTTTTTCCTTGGAGAGAGAATTATTGATTTTGTTGACTTATTTTCATGGTTAACAGGAGGTATACGGGTCATAAGAGGACCATCAGACCAAATGCAAAGAGACTTAGTGCTCTATTCATGGCAAGGGATAAGATGGACTGGGATACGTTCTCGAAAAAGGTAAAGTCCTGCCAGAGAGGATTCATGGGTGAACCAGAAGAGATGAAACCTGGCCGGGGCGAGTTTCATGAATTTCCATACGCTTGTGTCTGCGAGAAACCAATTAAGGACTTTGAGGATAGTGATCAGGTAGATAACTCAGTGCATGTTACGGTAGACTCGAGAACGAAAATTGAAACTACGGGTAATGGAGGAGTCAAGGTGACAAGGGGCTAAGAATGCTTAAAAAATTCATTCTGGGGTCTCTGAAAGAGACAACGAGGAGATGAATTTTTTTCCCTGGTACGAGAAGCATCGTGGAATTGTGGTTCAACTCGTATCTGTAAATTGATTGGAAATGTTAGTGACACCAAGGTTGCACTTTAGTTTGGCAATCCTTCGTCATACGAGCTTAAAATTTGAAACAGCTCGAATTTTTGAAAGCAGAACCAGGTCACTTTTTAGTGGTGTTGATTAAGTTTATGAATGACAGAATTGGACCTTGTATAGGAGAACGCACTTTACTGAGCTGCAATTGTTCATAATAGTTTATGCTAGATAATTAGCTGTGTAGGTATGCAAGAAACTCATGTTTGATCTTGTTAAGTCGAACAAATCTAATTTAATCGTGTGATTACTGTTGTTGTACTTCTTGATATTTAAGGTCTCATTTGAGATGGTATGGTAACTGGTAAGTATGCCATAACCAACTAATTAAGTTTGCTTCGGTGCATGGTTTTACAATTTGTGTAGCATGCATATGAATTATAAACATATCTCATGTTTATCCTTACAAGAAGCTGATAAGGAAGAGTCCTCTGATCAAATTCTGAATTTGATTTCAGAGGACGCTTAGCTTAGTCGTAAACTTGATTAAGATGACTCATTCAAAGAGTATTCAGATGCAGAGGAGGGAAAGCTTGTATTATTATGGTGGGAATGAGGGATTGGACATTTGTCAGTTGATTCTTGTATAAACGTTCTATCAGGAATAACACTTCAGAAAGAAAAAGGAAAAATCAATGGAGGCGGAATAAGTGCATTCTTGTGCATCGTTTGGGTTCAAGAAGGACGTGAATCACAGGAAACAGTGATAACCAGTAAATTTGGCTGCTGTGCCTTGTTCTCTTCAGCTTCTTGAGCCAGTTTGCTCATATAATTCTGCGTCTCGCTCTTCTTACCCCAGAGGAGGATGTACAATCCGATGACTACGACAATGGATCCTAACAAAATATTGAATTCATCATAATAAACTTTTTTCCACTCTTGTCCAGGTTGTAAACAAAATGTTGAATTCATCGTAATAAACCTTTTCCCCCCTGTTGTACAGGTTGTATTAATTTTAATCGGCATGGTTATATATCCTCTCGATTTGTCAATTTCAATTAAAATTATCTATTGTGACAAGTTTCTATTAACTTTCGTCCATTTCTTATTGAAAATGTCAAAATGCTTTTTAGAAAGTATTCAAATTACTGCGTTTCATTAAAAAAAAAATAGTCAAATCATTAACCTTAATTTTTAATTTGTGCAAAATCATTCATCTGCATTAAGAATTTCTAAAAATTTGTACACTCTATTGACAAAATCATTCATCCGCATTAAGATTAGCGTATTATATCCTTTTGAAAGGAGAAATTATGTTAAATATACATCATAATAGGTATATTTTGGCCTCTATGTTTCCCTCGATAAATCTCTGAAAAATATGCATATACTCACCTGAAATGTCACTTATACCCTTAATAATTAGTTTACAAGTTATATGTTGCTCTTCTCATCTTTAACCTAGCTGTTGCTCCTCATTCCTCTCTCTATATCCTCACAATCTTTCTTCTAATCTCATTGTTAAAGTTATCACCCTATCTAAGGAGCTGAAATTCTAAGAATAGAAAAGAAGAAAAGGATAAATGTTGAAAAAACAGAAAAAAGACTTGGCGGTAAGATAGAGGATGGAAATCCGCGAAATAGGTATATAATTTATGTATTTAAATATTATGGATATTGTTTGAAATGGTTTTTAACTAAGTTTTGATATGTTATGATCATAATTTATACATTAAGAGTTGTTTTTGGGAATATCTACAAAATTCTGGAAAAAAATAAGTCTGCCTCACGATAAGCATCAAATTTTCGATGTCATTTCGACCATATTTCGATGAAATCTGATATGTAAGAATTTCTTCGACTATAATTCGATGGTAGTCGAAATTTCGACCTATTTTCGATGACTATTTTGATTATTTTTTTCCATCAATTTCGATGTATTTCGATTATATTCGAGCTCATTTCGACTAATTTTCGATGGCTAGAAAATATAGATTCTTTCTTTTATATTTTATGATTTATCTCTTGATTTTGTATACCAGATGAATCTAATTTCTTTTTTCTATTTCATCTACAGAATCATATTTCAACATCATAGTTTTGTATAACGATAAATGAATGTTTTCGCCAAAAAAAATATTATAGTCTTATATTGCTAAAGAAAGTAAAGTCACGGGTGTATGGAAGGGTATAACTTTAGTGACCCTTATAAATAAGCTATATAAGGTGATTAGAGTTGATAAAAATCGTTTTGATTTAGAACTTAAGATTGTTTATAAATGTGGTGGTGGAGATGGAATCCATATTACTCTAACGAAGATTACTATTGATAATGACCTAGAACTTTAGCTTGGAGAGATGTCTTACTCTATTCAGAACTGTACTTCTTTATGTGTATCCATTTTATCGAAGTTGAGACCTATTGGTGAGGGTTGCAGTCAAAATACTTCATTTGTGCCTGAAACAGGTCCAGAGAAAATAAATGAGTAAGAGGTAGATCTAACTCTACCTGCAGTGACAGCGTGTCCTCTAGAAATATGTCCACCAATAAGAGATGATAGTGACAAATACTATGATTGGGGTTTTGGTGCGGAAAATATGCGTCCAAAAAAGTTAAAAGAATGTTTTGATAAAGTGCCTAAGACTCTAGGGACAACACCATGGACTTTAAGTAGTCGAGTGCATAGAGTAAGAATAGTGGATAGTGCAGTGAAATAGAGTGCTCCATTATTTTCAGAGGGAGAATTACCATAGAAAACCGCTAATAACTTGCCCATTGGATCTTTTAATTCAGTGAAAATCATGATCGATCAACTATTTGAGAATAAAGAAGACTTGAAGAGGAAGCTGTACTTACATATAATGAAGTCCAATTTTGAGTTCAAGGTGAAAAAGTTAGGCAAAGATTGTTAGTTTATAACATATATAGACGACAATTATATGTGACAGTTACAAACTAGAAAAATGGAGTAGTCTGACATATTTGAGGTGCAAAGATATGCACCTGACCACACATGTTCGTTGGTAATAAGCCATAAGGACAACAGACAAGTAGCACCATGAGTTATTGGATATTACATTAAGAGAAAGTACACAAATCCAACCAACCATAATTATGCCCCTCGATCAATAATCGACAATTTCTCTAAAGACTATGAGATTAATATGGCATATGAAAGGCATAGAGATGTAGAGAAAAAATACTTCTATATATGAGGGAAATAGTGGATGGTTCGTACCAAAAGCTGTCATCTTACCTACATATGTTAGAGAAAACTAATCCAGGAACAATAACACATTTAGAAACCGATGAGATGAGATGTTTCAAGTATTTTTTTATGTCACTGAATACATCTATTCGAGACTTTAGAGCAATAAGCCATCCTATGCTGTGTATGGATAGATCTTTCTTTAAAACAAACTGTGGAGTGGCTGCGATTTCATAAGATGCAAACAGACAGTTATATCTTATTGTATTTGGAGCAGTCGACTCAGAGAATAATGACTCTTAGATATATTTTGTCGTGAAACTAAAGGAAGCAATTAGAGACATTGAGAACCTAGTCTTTATATCTGACCGACACCTAAGTATTGCGAATGCATTGTCGACTGTGTTCTCTGAAGCTGTTATACATCATATTGATATGAATATCCAAGCAAAATTCAAGATTGATTATTGCCACAATGAATATTTCTTGGTAGCAAAATCCTATCAGATGGGTGACTTTCTTCATCATTTTGAGAAGATTAAGGTCAATGATCAAGCTATTGCTAATTATTTAGAAGAATTAGGCACCGAGAAATAGAGTTGTGCAAACTTCTCCGCCATTCATTACAACATCATGATAAGTAATAAGGCTGACGAGTAGAGACATACAGAAGTATCCAATCACAACTTTAGTGGAGTTTCTGAGGTATACACTACAAACTTGGTTATTTGAAAGGTGAACATTGGCAATAGAATCCAATAAACCATTAGCGAAAAAGATTGAAAAGAAATTGGAGGACCGTATCGAGACTACGAAGACTTTGATTGTTCAGCCTTTCAGCCACTATGAGTTTAATGTTACGAGCGGTGGCAAAGATGGTCAAGTTAACTTACAAACAAAGACTTGTAATTGTAGAAGGTTTGATTTGACAGGTCTGCGATGTACGATGCATTGGTGGCCATTCTAATTCGACATATCAATTCATACTCCTTGTGTTCCAAGTATTATACAGTTGATACATGGCTGCACTCATATGCAGAAACTATATATCTAGTGGAAAATAAAGAAGAATGGGATGTACCTAATGATATTAGTAGATACATAATGGAACCACCTCCTTATAAATCAGAAGGGGAGAAGATTAAAATACAATGTCATTGTAGTCGTTGCAGGGGAAAAAATCACAATTTAGCAGCTTATAAGTACATGATACCAACAGTTTCAAATAAAACATCAATACAAGCATAAGCAACAAATGAGATATCTTAAGAATTTGTACTATTAATTTTATCATTTTAATTTTAGAATTTTAAGTACAACGTTGTAATGAATAATTTTGATAGTTTAGTTAGAATAAGTTTGGAATATTATTTACTTTGTTATAATAATATAATGTTATGAAAAAATTGCAATAGTCGAAAAATCCTCGAAAATATATCAAACTTGCACCGAGATGTGACAAATTGCATCGAATTTGACTATTTTATTCGTCTACACTTTTTAAGTTATGTGAATAAAAAATTCATCGAAATTGCATTGAAAAAATGTCGAATTGCAACAAATTTGACTATTTTATACGTCTACACTTTTTAAGTTGTGTAAATCAATTTTTTTTAACAATCTATTGAAATTGCATCGAAAAAGTGACGAATCACATCGAATTCTATTATTTTATATGTCTACACTTTTAAGTTGTGTGAATTGAAAATCATCGAAAATGCATTGAAATTGCATTGAACATAGTGTCAAATTGCATCAAATTCGACTAGTTTGTATGTCTACACTTTTTAAGTTGTGTGGATTGAAATTCATTGAAAAGTCATCAAAATGCATCAAAAGTTCATTGAAAACGGTGATGAATTGCATTGAATTTTGACTCTGGTTAAAAAACTGAATTATATCTCATTTGTTTTGATTTCAAATTTTAACTTGAGTATGCACAGTAACATAATACATACATAATATATCGGCTACTCTGTCCCAAATAAAATTATCTACAAAAATGAGCAAAACTAACCACTATACAAAAATTAATAATATACACCTATGGCTCTAAATCCTGGTAGAATAAATCTATACGTAATTTGTCTCTTAAATGTTGCATAACATCATGAACAATGTTGGATATTGGAAAGTCGGCTAACAGACATTCCAAGTACTTTACAACAAAAATACTACAATCTCCACTATAAAGGCAAATAAATCTAGTTGATGTCAAATAACTAATTGAAGAAATATTTATTAATATCCTTATATTGTATTGAATTACCTCTTCATTGTTTGTGATACTACATTAGGAGATAACCTTCTAACATCAAAATCACGAGGTTTCGTCGTTGTAGTCAAATCAAGATCATCGCGATCAGTGATTTCTTCTACATTCAGCAGAAAGTATGGCAGCATCTTCATCATTGAATGCATGGCTTCCTCGACCTGAGCATCATTATACAATGCTTGGTCAGAGTTATATATCATGGGTATATATGCAGGAAAATCTATCTGCATAAGAACCCAATGATTTGAATCGATGTTCAAGAGATAGTAAATTTCATCAACTTCCTCCCAACCATGTTGAAAATTATCTAGATCTCCTTTAGCATAGTCAGCAAGTTGGTCATCCCACTTAAACTTCGTCTTATTAGAGGTTTTTTAGAATGCATCCCACCCACTATTCATGCATGCAATGTAGACCGTGTCCGCAAGGGCAACATTCTTTCTATAAGTCTTTGGGAAAATCTAAAGACATTCTCGTATCAACCGAAAAGCCACGTCAATATGATGCAAATGAAGGGAATACAATAACTTTTAAGTGAATATAGAAAAGAATTTCAAAATGAATAAAGAAAATTTTAATTATAAATCCAATTATCTCATTTAAAAGCCACTTCCAACGGATCTACCAGTCGAAGAAGAATCCAATAATAGCAGTACCAATGGAAAACTAGATTGGTTTATGGTTATCAATAAGTCCTGCAAGCCAGGTGATGTATCAAGTTGTTTTTTTTTCAAATTTCTGGAGTGGGTTTGGTTTGCATGGATCGTTAACCTTGAACTTTTTATTCGACATATCGATGTTGTCAATGAGTCTCGTGGATCGTTGAGTGACTTGTTTCTTCCTGCCAAACTTAACTGCAGTCACCTCAGTTGGTTGTACGTCTTTCACTCCTAAAGTTTGCTACTCTTCACGAGTGTGCTCCTTAGTAGGAGTCTATATGACAAGATTTTCACCTGGCTTATACTCTTGAGGAAGGACATCCGACTAGGTGCCCTCATAATCAGAACCAGTTGGCTACTGATGTGCTTTGATTTCCTTCATCATCTTTAACAGCCTATCAAATTTATCATTGAAAATCACCTGGTTCACCTTCAATTCAGTCTGGTTTACCTTCAACTCAACGATATCAGTCTTTAACTCAAGATAGAACTTATATGAAGGAGGCACGTTATCTAATAGTTCTTCTTTTACTTCGTTTGTGGGAACGTCAAAGATGCCCTCCCTCCTCTTCAGCTCACTTTGTTTCGGCAACCTCCTTTTTATTCTCGTCCTCATCCTTAACATCAATTTCCTCTTCCTCAACTCCAGTATTAGCAAGGTTATGGTGTGGATCGTGATATATATATTCATAGAATTCTTTCTCAGCCTCCTGTAGATTCAATAATACCTTTGTGATAAGCTGCAAAATAGTTCAAAATAAAGCTCAATCAATTATGAATTTATAAAATTAATTACATAGAATGAAATCAATTTTCTGAACTTACTTTCTTAATCTTGAATACATCAATACAATCCTTTACTAATAGTATTTTATTGCTTGTCTATGACAACATCCTAGGGAATTTGATGCCAAGGTTCTCAGAAAATGTACTACTAAGCTTCGAGATAGTCTCATAAGCCTAATACTGTAAAGCAATTGTAAACTCGTAGATAGTGTCTTGAGCTTCCTTCGCCTTCTTATTCTTTTTCATCTTCTAAAGGTAGTTTTCCCTCTGATGTATCATGTCCTTATTCAAACTAGCAAACGTTATCTTGTAAGATCATCTTCTCCATGAATAATTAAAGAAATCCTCTTCATTCTCCACAAAAGAGAGCATATCTATCAAAATCTTGGTACTTGAATCTTATGCCATCAATAGCTTATCTATCAAGTAGCACAACCCCAACTTCTATATGTCCTCCTTCATTATTTAGGTATGTCTCCATGAGCCTCATTTTAGTAGACATAGATTTGTAATTTATAACGTCCGGATCTTTGCTAAAGTTTAACACTGTTATCAAGGCAAACTCACCAAGTCCGAATCTCAAGTTGCTATCTCCAATGAAAAACTGCAACTCTGTTGGGCTCTTAGATTTCACCTTCCTCAACAGTAGTTGGTGTATAAGTACTCCCAATGCTTACATTGGAGAAGCAAGAAAAAACTGTTTAAACGAACATTGCTTTACCTTCTCTAACAAATCATACTTCTTAAAATCTCTCCTTAATCTTCGACATTACTGTTGTTCCTTTTATAGCGACCCTTCTAGGAAAGTGTTCATCAAAAGGTACAAGGAGCTTGAATTTTGGTTCTGCATTAGAGGAACAAAATAATTTAGACAAAATTTTCACAAATTTAACATAAGTCAAAAGTATCTAAATTGAGTCAAAATATAGTCGAAACGCATCGAAATAAGTCGAAAAGTGATCAAAATTTTGATGATTTTGATTTCAATGATATTTCAATTGTTATAAAAAATTCTTATAGAAACTATCTCAAATAGCTAGGAGATTGAAATTAACCATTGAAAAGTATCGAAAAATAGAGCACGACCAAATTGAATAAAAAATTAATCAAAAACTTTCGAAACAAGAAAAACTACTGGCTACTAGAAAAGGGTATCGAAATGTCATCGAAAAATTGTCGAATTAACATCGAAAATTTAGAATATTCTTCTTTTAAAATGTCATCGAAAATATATCGAAATTTTGTACTATTCATCGAAATATCATCAAAATACAATTGAAACATAATCGAACTAACATCGAAAGTTTATTTTACCTATATTAAAATGTCATAAAAAATGTATCGAGAGTTCGACGTTGTTAATCAAAAAACTATCGAAAACATGTCGAATTTTACTCAATTTTTCTGATACTATTTTTAGTCATATTCATGGAAATATGATTGAAATTTTAACGAAATAAATCAAAAATACATCGAAACGGAATCAAAATGAAATCGAAAATTATGTCATACTAAATTTTAAAAAATCACTATCTCATAAATGAGAAATTATCTAACTAAATTGAAATATCAACAAAAAATTTCTAAGTTGACTTCTGCTGCAAATACCATAAATTCAAAAAATAAAATCCTCAAATCATATTTTGCTTATCTTATTTAGGGGACTAATTTTCCTTAAGGTAATCCTCAATAATGACAGATATTTACGATTTATGGCAAGATGGTACAACGAGTTTTTGTCTTTCTCAATTTACGGTACGACATATTCTCGGCTCTTCAGAAAAGGAGACGAAAGAGAGAATTTTCGTCTTTCTTAGTTGCTCTGTAGACAACAGGAGATGGCGGGTCTTCAGACAGCAATAACGGTGATTGGAGAGAGAGAGAGAGAGAGAGAGAGAGAGAGAGAGAGAGAGAGAGAGAGAGAGAGAGAGATGGCGGGTCTTCAGACAGCAACAATAACGGTGATTGGAGAGAGAGAGAGAGAGAGACATATTTTCTCTTAAATATTAGTAAAACTATTTTCGTCCGCACAAATATTTTTCTAATATTTTTTAATTTAGGCATGTGGGCCAAAAAAAGATACTAGGGAAGCATATTTAGCCCACTTTCTCTTTGAAAATGTCCAAAAACAAATAAATTAGTCAAGCTTGGCTCGAGGGTACAAATTGATGTAGGAATCTAAGACAACTCCGAAAGAAAACAAGCAAGAGGAAGAAGAGTGATTCTTTGATAAACTCTTCGTTGAGAATTCATTGAAACAGCTCAGAGCTTAACTTGACGATTACAATCCAAAAGTCTGTCAAAAAAGGCAAAGAAATCGCGACTATATCAAGACACTAGACGAAAGGACACCGTATTACTCATTAACCACACCACTAGATGACAAAATATGATAGCTAACATGCCAATAGGGCAATAACTACAAATAAAAATAAAACGACATAATAAAATGAAACGGCAAAGCATATTGAGATTCTAAATGACAATGTTCCTGCGTCACAATTTTGCACTGGCCAAAATATATCATTAAAATTGTTAAAATATCATAATTTCTATTTCTCTCTCTTTTTTTTTTTTTTTCAATTATTCTCTTGATTAATTTTTGGTATTACTATCATTTTACAGCATCATTTTGACCAAATCTAATTCCATGGATAATTTTTAATTTGTAATTTTAAATGATACATTTTGGTTAGTGTCATTTTACAACTTATTTTTTTGACCAAATCTACATGTGATAAATTTTATTATTATTATTATTAAAGTGATCGATAGTAGTGATTTTGCTCTTAGGATCCTCCGTATTGGGAAGAGGTGTAGTTATCACTTACCCCTAAGCTAAACTAAAAAATTAAATTAAACTAAAAAGTCGTGGACTAATATTTTCCTTTGTTGTTATTCGTTTCTCTCATTGTTCCTTTTTATTTAATTTTTTTAATGCTTTTAGGAAATCTTATTTTTTAATGTTCAAAAGAAAAATAAACTATCATTAATTTCACCACGATATTGCTTCTCTAGTTTAACAAAACTAAATGCGTTTTCTGAAAAAAGAAAAAAAAATACTTTAGACTTATTCCGTAGATCATAGTAGCATTGGTATCGCGCAAATAAAAAAAAAAAAATCAAAACTGACCTTTTCTTTTTTAAATCTTTTATTATTAAATTTATAAATAAATTGAATTTGAACTCCTTACTTAACACATACTAAACCAATTGAGGCCAAAAAAATAACACCAGTATCTTCATGACAAATATTTGGATAATTAATCTAACTTAATTATTCAAAAAAGAATATTTGTTGTCTAGAAATGGATAATTTCACTTAAGTCCCCGACTTATGATCTTTATGCTGCTTTAGTCTTGGATTTGGATTTTTAACAGACACTACGTTATTTATGAATTGACCATTTACATGAGGTCAATGCTTTAGTAATAAAATAGTTGGGAGAAAATAATACTGAAAATGAAATATGGGTGATCAAATTAGTAAAAAGACTATTCTTTGAAAGCATTAGCGAAATTAGTCATTTTTATTTATTTATTAGAAGCCTTAATGCTATTGCCTATATAACCAAGGAAAGGAACTGAAATGACTCAACGACGGCTTTTTATCAACGTACGACATTACTATTAAAAAAACGATAGTAGCGTGGTACGACATGAGTTTTAAGAAACGACATTAGTAAAAAAAAAAAAAAAAAAGAGGATAGTAGCGTCATTTATCCGCCTACAAAATGAGTTTTAAAAGAAACGACAGAGCGTTTAAATGGTGCTTAGTTTGAACGCTACGCGGTGGGGGGAGTGTAATAATAGTGGTGTCGTGTTAGGGAAACGACATAGGCGATTGTTTCGGCTCAAATTGAACGCTACAGGGAGCGGAGTTGATATAAAAAGCCCCCAAACCAAAAGAATCCATTCTCTGCTTTGCTTTTGCTTGTTTTGTTTCGGCTTTTTTCACAGTTTTCAGTTTGAGCAACGAAGAATGAGATAGATGATATGATTTGGTGTGGTGCGGCGTAGCGTAAGCTTTGTTATAGGGATTCTCCCTATTCTGATTCCGATTCCGATTCCGATTCAGATTCAGATTGTCCCACTGCGACTTCAAACCCTTGTTTTTTTTTTTTCTTCTACTTCTAGATCGACGGTCAGTTCCTCTCTCTCTGTCTCTGTCTCTGAAACCCTAGCACCATCTTCATCTCTTTTCTTGAGTTTATTCATAGTTGCGTAGCCGGAGGTGGAGGTTTTCCATATTTAATTAATTCCTTACTTTATTCAAATATGAAGTTTTTGTAAAACCTTTACTCTTGCTTTCTGGTTATGAATGTTTTGTATATTTGAATGCATTCTACTTGGTCGTATTGCTAACAGATATTTATGATACAAACCTTTTGTTTAAGTTTTCATTCATTGAATATTTATTTTTGCCATATGTATACACACACTTTTAGTTTGATTGGGTATTCTTTTTTTTTCTGATTAGCATTCCTTTAATAGTTTCTGGCTTTGGTTTGGGCGAGGCGAAACAAGTAAAACGACCATGTTTGGTTCTAGTAGCCGTAAGTATTCTTCTTGCCCCCCTCCTTGTCATGATAGTTGCCTCATTAATTTTACTTGTTTAAAACAAAGTCATTACTTTGAATTTAATAATGCTGTTGTTAGTATCTTTATGGATTCATTTCTTGTGTGAGCTGCCTGCTTTTAATTGTTCTTCTGAATTATGTTATCTTTGTATCACACTATGATTGTTTTTGTTTTCTTTCTTTTCTAAGGGTGAATCTGAATTTTTGCAAATATATTGTCTTGTGCTTTCTTTGTGGCTGAATTTTGCATGTTGGTGTTTTGTATTCAAATGATCCTAATGTGTTGAAATTGTTTAACAGCTTTTGGGCAGTCATCCAGTAGCCCGTTTGGCTCCCCATCGGTTTTTGGGCAGACCAACAATGCAAGTAACAATCCGTTTGCTCCCAGACCTTTTGGTACCACGACCCCCTTTGCTTCGCAAACTGGAAGTTCCATTTTTGGGGGCACTTCAACTGGTGTTTTTGGTGCAACCCAATCTTCTTCTCCCTTTTCTGCCACCACAACCTTTGGTGCTTCATCCTCACCAGCTTTTGGAAGTTCAACACCTTCTTTTGGAGCGTCTTCTACTCCAGCCTTTGGTAGTTCGTCATCATCATTTGGTGGTAAGTAGTAACTTTTGAATTCTTTTTAATTTTTCTCTTACCTGTCTTGTAATCTTGATTGGTTAGTTTTTCATTCTAAGCTGATAAAAAATTTGTAAGTTTGTGTGTATTTACTTTATCTGGCTGCATTCTCTCATCCTTCTGGTCTGATATAAATGTTGCATGCACGTCATGGGCTTGCTAACTTCTGCTGGCATATTGTTTTCCCTGTCGTTATCAGCTACAATTTTGCTTCTCTTTTGCTGATTTGAAAGTTTAATATAATGTTTTCTTTGCTGAAAACAATGTGTCTATTACCTGACATTTTTATTCTTGATCTACTGCTGATGATTGTCAAATCTGTTGGTTTTTTGTGGAAATTGATGTGTCTTATATGACTTTCCTCCGAAAATGAATATACCCCACCCCCGCCCCCCCTTGCTTCTCTTTTTTCCCCTATATAGTACCTGTAACCTATTGTTTAAGTTGCATAGGTGTTTATTATTGGGTTACATTTTTCCTGTTCCTCGACTAATGGGACTTTCTTTACAGGAACTTCTGTATTTGGTCAGAAGCCTGTTTTTGGAGCCTTCGGATCAACCCCTACTCAAACAAGTCCTTTTGGAAGCACTAGTCAACCGTCGCAGCCGGCATTTGGAAGCAGTTTATTTGGTTCCTCCACGCCTTTTGGTGCACCAAGTCAGGGTGCATTCGGTGCTACGAGCACGCCTGCATTCGGTGCTACGAGCATGCCTGCGTTCGGTGCTTCGAGCATGCCTGCGTTCGGTGCTACGAGCACACCTGCGTTCGGTGCTACGAGCACGCCTGCGTTTGGTGCTACTAGCACGCCTGCCTTCGGTGCTACAAGTACCCCGGCCTTTGGTACCACAAGCACCCCAGCGTTTGGTGCTACATCAAGTCCGGCTTTTGGTAGCACTGGGACTTTTGGTGTTACAAGTACGCCTCTGTTTGGATCTGGGGGAACTTTCGGGGCGTCAAGCACTCCTGCCTTTGGTGCCTCGAGCGCTCATGCTTTTGGTGGCCCGAGTGCTCCTGCTTTTGGTGCCTCGAGCACTCCTGCTTTTGGTGCTTCGAGTACCACGTCCTTTAGCTTTGCGTCCTCACCTGCCTTTGGTCAATCAACATCTGCCTTTGGTAGCAGTAGCCCTTTTGGTACCACTTCTCCTTTCGGTGCCCAGAGTTCTATGTTTGGTGAGTTCTCTTTGATGTCTATGACCAGTTATGTATTTTTATAATATGCTTTCTGCCTTAGTTTTTCGAGGATTATGTACGTTTTTTATTTTATATACTTGTATCTGTATTTATATGTGAAAAGTGATACAGGATCCCAATCAACAACACCGACATTTGCGAGCGCTGGCTTTGGGCAACCCTTTGGGGGTCAACAAGGTGGGAGTAGAGTTGCTCCTTATACACCAACTCCTGAACCAGATAGTAGCAGTAGTGGTACTAATGCAACATCTGGAAAATTAGAGTCAATATCAGCTATGCCTGTTTACAAAGATAAAAGCCATGAAGAACTTAGATGGGAAGACTATCAGAGGGGAGATAAAGGTATTCTTTTTTATAAAATATCCAGAATCTTAAGTTTTCTGCTCTTGTTAATAGAAATGGTAATATTCTTTATGTAAATTTCAGGTGGACCACTTTCTGCTGCAGCTCAGCCTCCTGGGATTAACTTTAGTGTGTCAACATCACAGTCAAGCCCTTTGGTTACTTCACAATTTGGTCCATCATCTTCAAGTCTATTTTCTACCACAACTTCTACTAACATGTTTGGTCCAAAACCTCCAGTTTTTAATAGTACAGGTTTTACAAACCCATCTACCACGTTCAACTCATCCCCCAGCCTTTTCAACTCAAATCCATCAACCTCTTCAGTGTTTGCAACAACCTCACCTCTATTTCCATCCAATTCATCTCCATCTTTGTTTACATCAAACTCACCTGGGTTTCCACAACCATTTACTACTCAAAGTCAAGTATCAGCTCCAGCATTTAATTCTGGTCTGTTCAATACTACAACTCCAACTAGTCAGACGGGCACCACTTTTGCACAATCTCCCTCTTTTATGCCAACTACTACTCCTTCCTTTTCTCAGACAAACATATTTAATACTTCGCCTGCGAATGCCTTCTCAAGCACAGCGGCAAACTCAACAAATTCTTTGGCTTTTGGGCCAACAGGTGTAAGTACATCTTGTCCTAATCAAGCATGTCGTCATTTTGTTAATATTTACAGTGTTCATATTCGACTTTTTCTTTGACCTGCTAGTATCCCATCTTCAATTCTTGGCTGCCCAGTAGCTGTGTCAAATCTTGCCTTTTTATATATCCTATGAAATATCTACTGTAATAAGCTGTTCTTCTGGAAGTTAGTTGACTTACCTTAATACTGTCAGTGAATTTTTGGAATGTGAATGATTGTTCGCTTGGGTGAGATATGTCTCTAGATTATTGCATTGAGAACATTTGTAGTCTTAGGGTTTGTTGATGATGATTGCGTGTGGTAGGTGAGGTTATTGTAACATGAAACGTGTTACAAATGCCTGATTCATTTGACTGTTTAATAGTGTATATGGTGACTGTAAATTGGATTTTGTGTGAAGGTTATCTGGAGGACACAAGGGTACACCAAATATGCTGCTATGTTGATTGTTATTTAACTGATCTTATTTATTATGTTGCTTTTTCTTCTGGGGATAAATTATACAGTTCTTATGTTTTTTTTATATAGTGTTGATTTATTGTTATATTTTTAAAATTTTTCGAGTGTCTGTGCATGTCTTTTGCACAGTGACTTGTTTGGACTTATGAACATTGTGATATTGTTCCCCTTTTTAATTTCTTCTTCATTCTTTTCACCAATTTCCTGTGTTTGTACGGACCTGCAGGCATCGTTCTCTACATTTCCATCAGTTCAGCCTTCTCAGACAAATGTTTCTACAGGGTTTAGCGGTTTTCCTCTGACACAACCAGGTGAGTTAAGTTTACTGTATATTTTCTACTTTACATTTCTTAAGATTTTCACTTGCTGGTGCTGACTTATCCATCTTCTTTGTTATTGCCCCTGCAGGTCCTGGGGGAGGAATCTTGGGTAATAGCACTGCGTATTTGTAAGTCATACATTTCCTTTTATCGTTTACTATGGTTGTCACACTAACTTTACATTTTCATTGGGATTTGAATAACTAATATGTTCGACCCTTGGTTCCTTTAAGAAACAAAAAATGTAGAATGTCAATCACATAGTTATTAGATGTGCGATTTGTCTTGTATCAGGAGAACAAAAAAAGAAATTAAAACGTTAAGACAAGATTTTTCTGAATTCCTTTATTTTGTCTTATTATCAATGTTGATATTTGAAGGTTGTTACTCCTAGTGTTAGACCTGTTACGAATATCAACCCTAGTTTTTAAGCTGAGATACTTCCAACAAAATCTCAACTTGTCACAGTTTTTTGCTTATGTAGCTTTGTCTTCCTTGGTATCCTCTGTCCGAGGATCTTTGCTTTTTCTAGTTGCTGCTTGATGTTAATAATGTTTGTCAATAATCGTGGTGAAAGGGGAAAGTTGATGTCTACTTTTTTGTTTCGGTTTACACGCATTTGTCTTCTGCAGGTCTGCCTCTCAAAGCTCTGCTGTTGTACACCCAGTACCTACCTCAAATCCCTTTGGAACACTCCCTGCTTTGCCTCAAATGTCAATTGGTCATGGAGGAACCTCACCATCAGTTCAATATGGAATATCTAGCATGCCTGTAAACATAATTTATACCCTCACTTATTTACTTCTAGAAATTAAAGTCCATCTTGTTTAGTCTGTTAAATTTGTTGGGGGTTTGCTTTTCTATTTGGTGGTCGTTGCCGTTTCATTCTGATGATACAACAGATGGAGTGATTGTGGATATTGTTTTTTCGTTTTGTAGGTGCTGGACAAACCTGCCCCTGTTAGAATATCATCATTATTGACTACTCGACACTTGTCACAAAGGCGGATCAGATTGCCTGCTAGGAAATATCATCCAAAAATTGATGGTTCAAAGGTGTGATGTTTCTCATCTTAACTTTGATCTGAATTTGATTTGTTAGTCTTATGACCTCTATTTTGGAGCTAAATGCATTTGTTTCTATTGTTTCCTCCAGGTCCCTTTTTTTAGTGATGATGAAGAAACAGCTAGCACGCCAAAAGCAGATGCTTTGTTCCTTCCTAGGGAAAACCCCAGAGCACTTGTTATTCGTCCCACGGAGCAGTGGCCTTTGAAGTCTAGTGCTGATAAAGCTGTCGCATTGAAGGAGACTTCCCCAGTACATGAGAACGGTAAATAACCTTATTTTGCACTCGAGTTGTATTAGAAATTACGAAATGGTACAGCATGCAGAGTGTATGTGTCAGTGATAGAGCCTGTTAGCTAGTTGTTTTAATTTCTTGTAGATTTCTGGTTTTTAAGTCCAATGTGAAGAGCCCATAAAGTAATTGACCAATGTTGGTTTTGTTGTCTCTCTCTCTCTCTAATATATATATATATATATATATATATATATATATATATATATATATATATATGTGTATCTTGTGTAGTTATTTTGTTTGGCTACTTCACTCTTCACTGTACTTAAATGTGCATTTTTTTCATTCTCCTTTCCATTCCACCCCCATGATATATGGTTGATGGTGTATGGCTGCCGTCTTTAATGTGTTTCAGGAGGTCCTATCCTTTTTTTGCTTGAATTTTTAAACGTCTTTGCTTCTGCATGTTGGTTCTATTTGCAATCCTGCTTTCTTCCCCTTCATTATCTCACTTGGAAATTTAAGCTGCACTCCTGTTGTCATATGGGTATACAGTACCAATTCATCATGTATAATTAACATGGACTTCTCTGAATTTTGTCAAATATGAATATCGGGGGTTTTTTTCATATCCTGCCTTTTTTCTTTTTCTGCTT
Source organism: Parasponia andersonii (assembly GCA_002914805.1). Lineage (NCBI taxonomy): Eukaryota > Viridiplantae > Streptophyta > Magnoliopsida > Rosales > Cannabaceae > Trema > Trema andersonii. The sequence continues at coordinate 264,192 of JXTB01000434.1, forward strand.
TGTCCTGAAAATAGATAGAGAAGTCTATGATTTCATTGGAATTAGTAATTTCTTACAATTATTATTTTTTTCCATTTACCAAGATAAGCCCTTTTTGCTCTTTGTTACTCGTAATATAAAATATCACACGGGTTGGTATGACATACGTTTTTGGTGTGCTGACATCAATTACAAGTTGAGGTATCACTAGCTCTTAGATGGTTCATTTTTTTATTCCACTCAGGCCTAATTCCTAAAATTACGCTACTCTGGGAGGCCTTAAATATGATTACTGGTCGCTTCACATCTGCTTATTTTCTGAAATATTGAACCGAAACCAATTTCGAGTTTAGGGAGGGATGTAGATTAGGTAAAGTATTTTTTGCACTTTCGACATTTTTCTAAAAAATGTTATTCTACTGTTTACAGAAGATGCCTTCGAAGATGGTATTGTCCAGGAGAGAGTCAAAGTCAACCAGAAACCAAATGGAGTACATGATGATCATTCTCTTCAGAAGGGGGATTCTTATATGACTCTAAGTGGGCACAGAGCTGGTGAGGCTGCGATTGTGTATGAGCATGGTGCAGACATCGAGGCTCTAATGCCCAAGCTCCGACGCTCCGACTACTACACTGAGCCACGTATCCAAGAACTTGCAGCCAAGGAAAGGGCAGAACCAGGATTCTGCCGCCATGTCAAGGATTTTGTGGTTGGACGGCATGGTTATGGTAGCATCAAATTTTTGGGTGAGACAGATGTGCGGCGGCTTGATCTAGAGTCCCTTGTTCAGTTCAACAATCGGGAGGTGATTGTTTACATGGATGACAGCAAGAAACCTCCTGTGGGGCAAGGTCTTAATAAGCCTGCTGAGGTAACACTTCTTAACATTAAGTGCTTTGACAAAAAGACCGGGCGTCAGTTTACTGAAGGTCCAAGGATTGAGAAATACAAAGAGATGCTAAAGAGAAAGGCGGAGGATCAAGGTGCTCAATTTTTATCCTATGATCCCGTCAAAGGAGAATGGAAGTTTCGGGTGAATCACTTCAGTGACTACAAGCTGACAGAGGAGGATGAAGATGGTGTCGATGTGCATGCCCTGGATTTTTGACAGAACTTGTCCAAGATGGGGGTTTGATGTAGATCGATGGGAGATCTCAGTCGTGTGTGTTTTTGTGCTTCTTGTTTAAACTAGCACGGGTGTTGTCCTGGATGAGGATTGCTTTGATTTGTATAGAGTTTAGGGAGATTTTGTCGTACTTGCTTCAGCCATGGCACTGTATATGTCGAGCATTATTTTGTGTGTGTTGTTGTTGTTGTTGTTTTTTTTTTTTTTTGGTTTTAGAATTTGCTTCTGATTTTGCCCATTTTCGGGGTTGGTAATCTAGGTCCGGTTTAATTTCAGTTTCTGCTAGATGATGGACCAGATGAGAATGATCTCGCTAATTCAGTTCACCTGTAAAATTTTGTTGGAAAAGAGTATCATTAATGTTCAATTCCATTTTCTTTCTTGCGGGCTTAGAAATGAAAGATATGCGACATTGTAAAAAAAATGAAAAAAAAAATCCATTATTCACTTAAACTGCGTTTCCTACCTTTTCCTTACTTAACATTGTTATCGCTTGTTAGATTTGACGTTGCCCAGAAGCATGTTGATTCTGCTTGTGCTATAATAAAATTGATACACACCATTAATTGTTCAACACATTAGTACTCCAAATTTGAACTCTAACTTTTCGGCTCGTGTTCAAATTACCGGCTCTAATTAAAATTCTTCATATCAAACAACTACCCCACCCCTAAGTTATTTTATTGATTCCTCTGCCCCACTCCTTTCTATTGTTCCCTCTTACTGATAACTCTATGAAAATAGAGTTATCTTGTGTATTTTTAGTCATAGGATAGTTGCTTTAGAAGAATAAATTTTATAGTTTAGATGCCTTTTTTTACTTTATTTTAGTTTTTGGCGTCGCTGATGTTTAAGATCTAATCTAGTTAATTTCTAGTTTATTTCCTTTGATTTTTATTAGAATTACTGAAATCTGGTCTTAAGCCCTGCAGAGATTAAATGGCAGCAACCTAGAAGAAAAGCTGAACTTAAGTGAAAGCTGGAAGCAACTTTGCTGCAGCAACATGCTAGAGCAACACTGAACAGCAGAGTCAACTTCCAGCTGGTATTTATTTTGAACAGCTGGTGCTGACAGCCAACAGTAAATACCAGCTAAAGAGAAATGAGGAAAAAGTGGTCCTTACCCTTCTATTTGGCTGACACCTGTGCTAGGGTACCTCATTTACCCTAATATAAAAGGAAAAAGGAAAGAAGGAAGAAGGGGAGGAGGCGGCTGAACAAAAAGGGATACACGAAAAAGAAAGAAAAGAGAGAGAGGAAAGAGTACAGGAAGAAGGGAAGAAGAAGAGGAGGCGTACTGGCAGCAGCAAGGAGCTAACTCACCAGCATCCAGCTAGCACTTTCTTCATCTCTTTTAATCTTCTTTGTATTTGATAATTTCTTTTCCTTTTCTGGAACTTTCTGTAATCTATGGAGCATTTTAGGTTGCTGATTTTTACGTTTCAGACCATGAGCTAAGTTCCTTTAGCTGGGATTATGATGAATCTGAGGTTGTAATGATGGATTAAAGTTGTTTTAATTGTTTATGGTATTTTCCTCTAGTTCGTTCAAGTATGCCTCACTATTATTTCCTTTTGTTGCTTGGCCATCAACATTTAAGATAAATAAATTAAGATTAATTATGGAAAGATTAATCTTAGTTGGACTTAGCTTGAATGATGCATGATTCAATCATCTCTTTAGTAGATCTTTGAACTAGTAATGGTATAGGAATATATTGTTACCATGCAAACCCATTGAGAATTGATACTATAAATGATGTTTGAGAACTGGGGTAACAAAAGAAAAAGGCAAAACCGGGTTAAAAAAACCTTAAACATATTGAATTCGGAAGATTAATATGTACAGACTGAATTTTCAGTTACTGGTGTGATTTTGCCATAGGCGTTGCTGCAGCAATTAGACCCAGATTTGCAACCAAGGAGGATTCAATAATCCCAGCTTATCCACACCACTGATCCACAATCACTTGATTAGATCTCATTATTTTCTGCTTAATATTTACTTTTCTGCTTGCAACTTTAAATTGTTGCTATTTTATTACAAATCTTTATTTCTCATAGTTTGTTTGACACTTAGATTTTACAAATAATTTTGGTAATCAATCCCTGTGGAGACGATACTCACTCACTACTATATTACTTGTTTCGGCACGTGCACTTGCGTAGCTATTGTAAAATCAACAACACTTACCAAACAAACTTGATTGAAGGTGAGAGAAGATGGGAAGGAATAAAGGGGAGCTAGATTAACTAGGGATGTGAGAGAGGAATGATAGTACTCTTTCCAGGTATTTGGTAGGAGAGGAAGGAAGAAAAGACCAAAATTCTCTTTCTTCTTTGATAGACCGAGAAACAGAAGGAAGAGAGGAAGGTTTTAGTACTAAATAACTACTCTACCATTTGTGAAATTTTTTCCTAAAATCTCTCTTATTTGAAGGAAATTGAAAATTGGTTTTATTGAAGATTTGAAATCCATTCATTCCTTAAATCCTTCTTATCATAAATCAATAGATCAAATCCATCTATTAATCTATTTATTCTTCATTCTTTCTAATTATCTTTATACAAGACACCTTCGTTCCTTCAATTTATCCCTCGTATAAAACACTTACTCAAATAATAAATGTTGTTTCAATGAATGAAAATGCCATTAAAAAAAGAAATGTGATTATTAGTGTCGAGATCTAATCACTCAGATAATAGATAATATTAATGACAATATCGATAAAATATATTTCAAGAAATTATAAAAAATTGTTTTTAAATATAAAAATTGAATTGAAAAAAAATGTTCAAATAATTGATTGTGTATAACTTTTTTTTGCTCTTTTATATAAAATAGCTAATATATGACAAATAAATAGACCCAAACATACGCTTCGGACATATTGCTTTTCAGAAAAAATCCCATAAAATGAGCTTATATTTCATCTAATCTTATTAAAGCCTGTGTTTTTTTAGAAGTACAGAAAAATGAATTGAATTGAATTTTTTTTTTCATTATAACAATCCTCATAGTTTGATTATTTCTGAAGTGGGACCTTCTCATATAAGCTTAACATAGAAAATTGATGGGAAAAAGACAAAATAACTTTTAGTGTGGGTAGATTTTGTTGGAAAAACTAGAAAAATAGTAATTAGTAGTATTTTTTAAATTTATTTTATTGAAAATCTACTAACTTATCAATTAAATAACACAACGAAAAACACAACCAAAAGCATAAACAACGTATTAGAATTTCATGTAGAAAATCATTTCCTTTGAAGACCGTAGATGAACAAGAAAATGACACCATTCTTAATTGATCTTCCTGTCTATTCTTGTGTACAGTCACACAAGAATATAATCTCCATATGCTATACATAAAAAGATCACATTAGTAACTACGATTAATTCACAAAGATATCTAAGAACATAGAAAATCTAAAGTCTATTTGATTGGTGTTTGTTGTATGACAAATGTGGTTTTCTTTTCTAGTTAGTTTCAATGAGTTATAAGCATGCATTGAGTAATTTTATTTTTTCTTGTCTATATAAGCTTTATAAATCTTTATGTTTGTGGTTTTGTTGTTTATGTCCTAAAAATTAGATTTATATAGGACTTATATTATGAAAAACTTGACTTTATCATGCAAATTTCAAGTTGTTGTTTTCTTAGCATTGAGTAAATGATAAAAGTTTTACGTAGGTTTCTATAGTTGGTTAAATCAGAGTTTCTAAGATGTTACTCCATATTGTTTAATCTTTTTAAAAAGGTTAAGATGACCTAAAACTAAGTGGTATGTGATTTACTATGAAATTTTGAAGTTTGCTATGTTGCTGAAAAACTGTTTTGGTACTTTTAATTAGAGCAATCTCTATATTTTCATCTCTTGTGAAATATTGGAAAATTATTTTTAAAAACTGCTATATGAGCATAAATTAAACTTTTTAAGAATCATGTAGGACTTTGAGTCACTCAAAAATCATATTTGTAGGGGAAAATACGAATTTTTCAAGTTGTTAGTCAAAACTGCCAGCTTTTATCCGAGGCAGATTTTTGGCCCTGATTGTGGACTACTTTATGACATCAAAATAATTTTGAAATATATCATGTTATATCACTAAAGATAGCTTTTTGAGTCTATATGTCACTGGTTTTGTAATTTTCTCAGTTTCCTAGAATAAATTATGAATTTTATACTATACCATATATGGTCTTAAAAATGCTGAAAACCTAGAATATGTGAATAAAATATAGTGTAGTTTTAAATGTATATATGGCTTTAGCTCTTGCTAATGACTAGGTAGTGTGTTTGACAACTTAAAGAAGATCCAAATTTAAAAGAAAGAACCTAATTTGCTTCTTTAAGGTCTTGAGAGAGTTCAAAACTCTTAATTGATTTGCTAGACTTATGACTTTGAAAATAGTGTGCTTGAGTCCTTGATTAAAACTAATGGGGTGATTGTATTCTTTAACTTAAATAATTATAATAATCTAATTAGTTCTTTTGTTATAAATGAAGTTATGATTAGATTTAAGAAAGTTAGTAATTGAGTTAGTTTTTAGTAAGTACTATAAGATACTTGAGCCTCAGCCAAGACAACAATAGGATGACCATATAAGCCCTACGTAGGCAAATACGAATGTGATATGTTGATACGATGAAATATGATGATATGATATATGTTTATGTTGAGCTGGCAGTAGCAATAAAGACCTAGAAATTACGTTGCATGTGCATCAATGTATAAATATGCCATTTTGATGTTATATGATGAATAATTTTGGTTTATGTTGAATACTTTTTGTATATACGTGTTGTGATACATTTACTTTAGATTTATAGACAGTCTTTGCTTACTGAGCTCTTAAGCTCGCTCTTTACTCTATATTATAGGTAAGCAAATTGTATTTGATGATGACTACTATTGAGCCAAATTGTGTGTCAGTTCGTGCCAAATGATAATCTTAGGGCTTGAATAGTCTCATATGCTATCTTTATTTAATTTCCGCATTATGTTTTATTATCTTGAACAAAAGTTTGTATGAACTTAATGTTTGACTGTAACAACTGTAATTTGTAGTTTTAGGTTTTAATTTTATTGTATTTTTCAGCTAATATAAGTGTCATCGAGTGCCTGAATTGGCTAAGATAGATTCAATACTCGTTGAGCTATCTTATATATACATACCTGATACAAGGGTGTAACAACTTAATTTGATAATACCTGTCAGACTGTCTCTATATTTAAAGAATGCTAGTAGTAATCTTTTTTACATTCTCTTTTGTGCTCTCTTTTGTACCCAAGATGTTAAGTAATAAGATTGAGTACGTAAAAGAGATTACTGGTAGCACTCCCTTTTATCTTTTTTCTTAGTTTGATTGATCATAACTAGAGAGAAAATTTACAATGCCTCCAAATGCGTGCCTATATGTGTTACACACACCCGTGAAGATTACAAGTTCTTCAAATGCGCTCATATATTGTATCAGGATATGAACTCGATTGCTAATTTGCTATAATTACATTGGTCATTATATCTACACGGATCTCAGTAGTGATATTTTCAAGCAATAATCTCCCTCTGCCCATAACTTTTTGCGTAAGCTGATACTGAATGTTGATATCTTTCTTTCGTGCATGATAACCTATTTTGTTTGCCCGTCTGGTAAGTCCCAGCATACATTGATGCGTTTTCGAACTAGTGTCAAGTTTTCTAGCAATCCCTATAGCCTTTATAATTTTGAGCAACCTCTATAGCTATCCCTATAACCTCTTTCCATATTAGGCTTTGTAATTTTCAGATACTCCATCTCTGTAATAGAAAAAGCAACCATAAACTGTAATATAGACTTCCAACTCAATAATGCTTGCTTTAACAAGAGTAAGAACATATATAGTAGTTGACCAACATTTATCTAAAATACTACGTAATTAGATTCAGCATAGCTATTAGCCAACCACATGTTGACCAAGGGTATCCTCCCGCTTAAAATTCCAAACCAATATCCACGGTGGTCATACTTCAAAATTCATTTCACGTTTTGTCAGTGTCCTTTTTCAAGATTATGCATATACATGCTTACTACTTCATCCTGTTTATGAAATGTCGCACATATTAAGTCAAGGGCAGAGTCATGATCATGATTAGGAGGGGGAATGAGGTAAAATTCTTGAACAAATTAAATATAAATATAAACGTATACACAATATTTACTTTAAACAAAATGATTAATATATGCTATATTGCATCCAAATAGTTTTCATACTTTGAAATGGCTACATAACAATTTCATTATGAATACCAAAAACAATTCCATGAGTTAAAACTGATATGTGGATTTTGGTTTTAACTTAAGTATACGACTTTTGTTTTTAAGATCCATAGATTTAAGTTGAAAACTAATTTCTTAAAATACGGCCAGTCTTTGAGTTGAGATAATATGAATAAAAAGAAGTTAGGTAAAGTGACATTTTGGTGATTGGTATCAGATTTAGAGCAAATCTTTCTAAACGAAAATGATTGTAAGACTAGTTTCAAAAACAAAAAAAAAAAAAAGATTGTAAGACTAATGTCTTAACTTAAAGCTGCTACGTATGGATATATAACAATAAACATTTAGATTTTGTGTCTAAATTATGACTAAGCTATAAGAGCTTAAAATTGCATGTGTTTAGGGGGAATGTTTATAAATTTAAAATTTTAAGAGAGATAAATACAGATTTTTAATCTAATTTACTTGACTAAATTAAATTAATGCCCCCCTTGCCACATAGTGTCCTGACCGGTGCATTAAGCACTACATTAAAATATGGAAATTACAACATATATTATTTAGTCATATTCTGCATAAGTGCTGGGTGATAACGATGCACTAACGTTGAAATGGTGGGCAAGTGGGTTACTGGTGTCAGGATTATGCTTTAGAAGCAACTTTCATTTTTCTTATTAAGTTTAAATTAATATATGGTACACATGACAATGGGTGGATCGATTTTTCAATTAACGTTTTTATTTTTGAAAGCAATTATAATATTATATCTGTCTTATTAATTATTTTTTTAGATATAAAGACGGTGTAAATATTAACCAATAAATAACGAGAAAAATTATGGTTATTCATTACCTATTAATAATAATAAAATATTAAAAAAATTACGATGATAAATTAAATTTTTTTCATAACAAACAAAATATAAAACATAACAATATATTAATAATTTTCAAATTTTAAAATTTAAATATATAAGTACATATAACTCTCTAATTTCATTATTTTACCAAAGATATAACAATATAAATAGTGTAAAATTAAATAGATATTTATATGTATAATAATTTTTCTATATAAATATATATATATAGCAGGCACGATTATGTTAATATCATCATTGCACCATATTCGTATATTTTCTGCCCCAATTATTTTCTTCACTTAAGTGATTTTTTTTTTCTCTTTCATATCGAATAACCACGTATACTTTTAACCGTGAATTACATTGTCTTTCCTAATCATAAGTAGATTATATGCATGACAGGTATGCAATGACGAACATTTTATGGCTGTAATTAAATAGTTGACAATCATTAAAGAAATTTTGGTACTCTATTTAATTAAGATTGTCGTATTGGTGCGACGACTTGTTTGATCATCCAAGTAAGGATTTTGGTCGAGCGTATCGGTACAAGTTGTTTTTCTTGGACTGGAGACCACCATGAGAATGATTTTTTTTTTTTTGGGACATGAGAACGAATTAAATATTTATAATTGCCCAAATTTCAATAAAATCTTAATTCTGAGTGAATAATGAATTCGTGTTCGAAGAATAGCTCGCTACCTTGACGTCTTGGAAGTCTAAGTTGATGTAGAACGAAAACATTCGCAAGATAAAGTCTATGCCTCCACATTGTAGGATGAGATAATTTTGAGAGGTGTTTTCCTAGCTTGGCTATTTAAAATTTTCTCCGAAATATTTTAGGTATAAGTTACTATAAATTAAGATTAAGTTTATGATTAGGTCACAAATTAAAAATGTTAAAATAAATAATTAACTAGTACACTTCATCTTAAATACTAAGTAAATAAAACTCGTATCATAAATATTGTCCTAGGAATACAACCAAAAGCTGCTCCTTGAATAAAACCAAGTGCTGATCCTTGAATAAAACTAAGTAATAAAGTATTTACCTTGAAAATAAGTGATTGAAGTTTGTTACTCAATGGAGCGACTATAAATAAGTCCTAATTTTGTTAAAATTTGAAGCAACTACTTCACCTTATATACATAGCATACTGTATATATAACAATGAAGGGATTAACGTTTTTCATGGCAATGATACTAGTTCAGTTAGCATATGGTGGATCTAACATACTGATCAAAATATCGATTGAGAGGGGACTCAATCAACTCGTCTTTGTGGTATACAGACATGTAATTGCCATGCTATTACTAGGACCCTTTGCTTATGCACTTGAAAGGTGATCAGCTAATTAATCATATTCATATACATATATGTTTGTGTTTTAATTTGCAGTCCTTAATTAATTTATAGTACTAGTAGTACTTGTAGTTAATTGGGAAAAATTAATATTATGTCAGGGAACAGCGGCCTTCACTATCAGTTTCGGTAATCACAAAGATATTTGCGCTGTCATCACTTGGAACAACAGTCCATCTTAACTTGTATTATGCTGGTTTAGCCTGCACTTCTCCTACAGTTGCGTGTGCCTTGAGTAATGTCATCCCCAGTTTGACATTTGTCCTAGCTCTTCTCTTTGGGTTCGTATCTCTATCTCATATATGCTTATTCATCTTTATCATTTCATTTATTTATCATCTTCACTACTGGTATTGGTTTTACAAGTTAATACAATCGCACAAACACACATGGATGAGTGCGGCATATTCTCTTAACTCAACTTTTGAATTTCCTATTTTACCTCTAATTTTTCACTTTGGTATCTCTAAGATATGCCTCAATTTTCCTCGCTACTTCTTTCGTTCCCCTTTCATTAACTTGTGTTCCTGTGTATTATCGATCATGTCGTTTGGCAAAGCCTTTATCCAATATGAATTATTATTATTCTATATATTTTCGACTGTTTTAGTTTGAAATTTTTATATATCATCAAGCCCCACTAAGATAGAATCCAGGATTCCCAGTATGGAGAAAGTGAAAATTACAAGTAAGAGAGGTCAAGCTAAGGTGGCGGGTGCAGTTATTTGCGTTGGTGGTTCTCTTTTATTTACCTTGTGGAAAGGAGGATTCCCATTGAAGAGTTTTGTGGAGAGTCCATTGATAAACATGGATGACACCAGTACAAGCACTTCTACTACTGGACCACTATCAGGGTCTGCGGGTCATGAGAAACAAAACTGGATCAAGGGATCAGTCCTTATTCTCATCAGTTATATTGCATGGAGTGCCTGGTTAATTCTTCAGGTCATCATAATTCATTAAATTACCATTGAGGTGTTACATGTTATATGTATATATAAGCATAATGCATTTTTACTTTCTTTAATTCGACCCAATCTTTCTATACTTGATAACTACTATTACATCTCGATTGGTTTAGCAGGCTCTAGTCTTCAAGGTGTACCCTGCTCAATTATCACTCAATACAATGATCTGCTTCTTTGCGTCGCTGCAATCTTCTCTGCTTGCCCTGTTTTTTGCAAGAAATCCAACCTTGTGGAAGCTGGACTGGAATGTGCAACTTTTGACCATCATCTACTGTGTGAGTCCATTACCATGTGTGTGTGTGTGTGTGTGTGTGTGTGTGTGTGTCTATATATATATATGCTTGTTACCATGTCACTACACCATTAATGGAATATGCATATACGTGCCTATATAACTCTTTCTTTTGTAATTAGGGAGTCGCAATCTCAGCTTTAGTAAACATTTTGCAAACCTGGTGTATCAGTAACAAGGGACCGGTTTTTGTTGCCATGTTTAGTCCACTACTACTCATTATAGTTGCAATATTCTCAGCAATTATTTTCGCAGAGCAACTCCATTTCGGAAGGTATTCACTTCTTCGGTTGCCATCTTTCTTTTCCACTTGGTATTATGTGATGACAATCTTGGTAAGAAACAAGGGTAGTAGATATTTTAAGGTACAAATTAACGGGTTTGTGCAGCTTGGTGGGAGCATTTGTTATCACTGTGGGCCTTTACTGTGTGCTGTGGGGCAAACGGACTGACATTCTATTAGCTGATCAGCAGCCTGCAGCATTTCAAAAAGACAGCAACAGCGACCATACCCAAGTGCTTGAAATTTCCATGGAAGATGGACCAGAAACGAATTCAATTTCTAGTCAAACGGCATGAACAAGGTTGTGGCCTGTGGTAATCTCAAGTGACTTGAGTCATGCTCGAATGTGTTTCATAGACTTTAAGCTAAATGGCTTTAAACAATTCTTTCCAGTAAAGACAGTTTCAGATGCGACACAGAACACATGTATATCTCACACACACTTATCATGGCATGCCTTACTCTTTCCATCCCAACGTAAATTACCACTTAAAATGAGAAAATTATAAAGCTTAAACCAATAAGCCAAATCACAGCAAAAGTTGGAGGCACAACATAATTGTCGTTCTTCATTTATTTATTTATTTTACTAATACATGACCAAGTCCAACACAATGAGATTCCTACTGCAATATAACTCACTCTTTTATTCCATCTTAATCCTTCAAGTGCTTACATTGTAATTTGCATAAAGCAAAACATTGACATCCACACAATTCAAAACGACGATCCAGATCGATATGCCACAAACATTTTTTTTTTTTTCAGTGTGTTTATGCGTCGATTTGAAATGACCAGAGGATGATGCTAAATTCCTTCAGGGGCTCATTTCAGAGAATTCTCGATGTCAATCACAAACCGGTACTTGACATCCTTTTTTATTAGCCTCTCGAGAGCTTCGTTTGCAAACTGAATTGGAATTACTTCTATATTAGGATGGATTCGTTTCTCAGCACAGAAGTCTAACATTTCTTGTGTCTCTCTTGTACCACCTACTGTACTTCCAGAAACGGTTCTCGCACCTGCCCAAAGTACCAAGGCATACACTTGATTAAACCAGCAGTCTTTAGAACCTGGAGAAAGATGACTACATTTCTACAATATTTGGACAAACAAAAACATTAAGTTTCAGAAAGAAATAATGTAGCACTCATGTACCCAAAACAAGGCTCGCAGGACTCATTTTGACTTCACTTGGGAAGCCCACCAAGACGAGAGCACCAGCAGTCTTTAACAGTGACATGTATGGATCAAATGGATGGTCTCCAGATGCAGTGTCTATAATAAAGTCGTACGACTTAGCCAGGGCCTGGACACAGGGTATAAGCATTAATTATAGCCAAGAGCAATAAGTAGAATACTAAAATACCAAAGTGATCAGCTGGATCTACCTTCATCTGTTGTTGGTCAGATGAGAGTACAAATTTGTCTGCGCCAAGCAGAGTGAGAGCTTCCTTTTTCTTAGAAATGCTTGTGCTGAAAACAGTTACATTCAACCCAAAAGCCTTGCCAAACTTGACTGCCATGTGACCAAGACCGCCAAGGCCAATGACACCGAGAGATTTACCAGGTTGGTTCATCTTATGGCGAATCATGGGAGCATAAACAGTAATTCCAGCACAAAGAAGAGGTGCTGCTGAGGCCAGTGGATAGCTGTCAGGTATCTTGAAGCAGTATCTGTTGTAAATCAAAGACCAGAAACAAGATATTCATCTATGAGACTGAGTTGGTAATTGGTAATCCCTATATTTTTCAATTCGTGTGTGTTTACTTGCACTTAAGACACGACAAAGTTTGGCGCATCTCTCACATGATTAATGAAATTTTGGGAGTGGAATGGGATAAATGGAGTTTTGATTCATTCTCGTTCCTCCTCAAACCGTTTTTCATTTACAATTGTAGAACACCATGTAGAAACAACGTTATGTAGAAATTGGGAAGAAGGCGAAAGGTAGAAAAAGTGGGGAAAAAAAAAAAAAAAAAAAAAAGCAGAAGGGAGAAAGAGAGAGTGGAGTGCTGAAGTCACCTTTGGTGGACAACAATAAAAGTGGAATAGCCTCCTTTGGTAATGGAACCATCAGCATCAAGATGATTGAAAGTATAAACTGCCCCATTTTGGCAATGATTTTCAAGGCCCTCATTACAGTAATCACAATCTCTGCAAGAGTTAACGTAAGCCCCAACTCCAACATGGTCACCCACTTTGAAACGACCGACCACGCCCGAACCAACTGCTTTTACAACCCCAACAATCTCATGTCTGAAAAACACCAACAACAACAACAACCTCAGCAGCTCAAAAGAAATGAAACCGAATAGTGGGTAATAAATATTACAGTAAACAAGTAGACTGACCCAGGCACTAAAGGATAGTTGGAATCTCCCAGTTTGTTTCTGGTCCAGACAACGTCGGCATAACAAATTCCACAGTGAGTGATGGTTATGGAAACATCCTCACTCCCAACAGCCCTGTTTGTTGTATTATGTATTTTTTTTTTCTCAATTAATTAATTATTAATTTTATAGAAAAAGAAATGAAAAAATGAAAACTGTTAGTGAAATACATACCTGCGATTGAATATGTAAGGAGACACAAGTCCAGATGGATCTCTGGCTGCCCATCCAAGGCACTCGGCCTCTTCATTTGCTGTGTCGGAGCTCATTCTTCTAAATCCAACCAGACGGACCAGTTTAGTTGAATCTGATTGAATTACTATGATTATGATTACTGTAAGACACACAACAAACCCAACCCTTAATCTATTATTATTATTATTATTGTTATTTTTACTCTTGGATTATTCTCTCCACAGAACAACCTAAAAACGTAGTAGTCAAAGAGGAAAGAGAGTGGGACGGAGACTGAGAGATAATACCTTTTTGTCTGCTACCCTAGCCTAGCCTAGCCTAGCCTAGCCTAGCCTAGCCTAGCCTAGCCTAGCCTTGCCTTGTATTTTTTAATGTCTCTCCCGTACGACTCCTTCGTGCTCTCTCTTTCTCTTCTCTCTATCTTTCTCCAGTGTGTTAGTGTGTATAGTTGGAGAAAGAAATAGAGAAGCACTGCAAGCAAGGACCTGTTCCTCTTATCTTCCATATATATATATATATATATATATATATTTTAACTTGTTCCATTTTTTCTTTTTTTTTTTCGTTTCCTGTTTTCTCAAAATGCTCATGGCAACAACCATTGGACGGGACCTCGAGTCTTGGTAGGATTACAGATAAATCAAATAGAAAACTAAATTATTTATGCAAAATTGATAAGTTAGAGTAAGTTGAATATTACAGTAATCTAATCTACAAAGGATTAGAGATGGAAAAACTAAAGATAGAAACGTAAATTAGAGACGATGTTTAGAAAGTTTTAATATTCAGCAACCTAAAACTTAATATTATTCAGACGGAGTTCTATGTAACTAATGGTAGGTTACAGAGAATTGAGCATACGCAAAATTTGGCTACAATGACTATACCTAATTAGGTGACTAACATGGTATCCACATTGATATCCATACCTAATTAGATATTCTAACTCAGCTTTATTTAATTACTTATTGAGTTTTTGTGAAATAATATAGTCAAATACAATTGTTTTGTATATGTGGCCCAACATAGGAAATAAAATTTTATAACAATCTCCCATTTGGGTCACATATGCACCATACACAATTGTATTGTAAACTGAAGTATAGCCATGAAATTGCCATATTATTCCCGAATATCCCCGAAGTTGCATTCTTGTCCATCAGACATATCAGCACGAAACCAAAGTGTTTGTCGTTGCACTTATTTGGATGGCAACAAGGACTCTCAATAATGATTGTACTAATACACCCGAATGACACATATTGAGTATAGAATGTGGCATAGAAATTACACACAATGTGATTTACCGTGCCTATTTCCAACTGTTCCTCCTTAAAACTTTATTAAGATCGACCTTAACATTTCCCTTTAATGCATTACCGCAAACTTTATCGTTAACCACAATAGGAAAGTAAGAAAATATGAAATGTATCATATAATATATAATGAACAGAGTCTACAATGAAAACCATCATCCATAACTAAAATATAAAAAAGTGTCACACAATAAGTATCTAAACCAAATTATAAACTCTCGCTAAAATTGCACACCATCCAAAAATTCAACACCTATACGAGTGGTATGCTCATGAAAGACCTTAGATGATAAACCTTTAGTGAGTGGATCTGCTATCAGAGAATTTGTACCGATATGCTCAATTGATACTAAGCGACTCTAAACTCTATCTCTCATAGTTAGGAACTTAATGTCAATATGTTTTGACTTCGATAAGCTCATGTTGCTATTGGAATATAAGACTATTGAGTTATTATCACAATAATGTTTGAATGGCTTTTCAATGCCACTTACTATAAGCAGCCCGGTGACAAAGTTTCGCAGTCATATCTCCTGATTGGATGTCTCATAATAAACTATGAATTCTGCCTCCATAATTGAAGTAGCTATGAGTATCTACTTGACACTCTTCTAGGAAATAGCTTCTCCAGCTAAAAGAAAGACATAACCCGATGTGGATCTCATACTGTCTAGACATCCTGCAAAATCATAGTTGAAGTACCCAATGATCTCTAAAATATCCGATCTCTGATAAGTGAGTATGTATTCTTTTGTTCTCTGTAAGTACTTTATAACCCTCTTTACTGCCTTTCGATGATCCATTATAGGGTTATTCATGTGTTTGTCCAACATACTAACTATGAACGCAACATCGAGAAGCGTACATTCCTGAGCATATATCAGACTCCCTACTACTGAAGCATAAGGAAACTGTTGCATAGTTTCTTTATCAACATCATTCTCGGGACTTTGACTAAGGCTAAATTTATCTCCCTTAGACACTAGAGTGTCCATTGGTGCATACTTATCCATACCAAACATATTGAGCACCTTTTGCATATCTAATTCAAAATAGGTGACTCCAAGATCTTTCATTTCGAAATTCTTCGCAAGAAATATCTTGGTGTCGTGCAATAAGCATATACCGATCAATTTTCTTTGCTGGCAGAATCGATCGACCAACTAACAAAATCAGTCGATCGATTCTGCCAGCTTCGGTTGACCAAAAACCACAGAGACAAAATGTGGCTTTCGACAACTTTCGGTCAATTGAATCTGACAGTGACCAAATTCTCATATTTGATATCTGAAATTGGCTCGACATTTTATCAACTCTAGAACCAAATAAAGTTTTCAATCGACAAAGTGAATGTTGTTCTAATTATTAATAGATCGAAAATAAGTTGAAACTCTATGATTTAAGTCAAAAAAAAATGGCCAAAATTTATCCAAAATTCGACTCAAAACTGGAAATTTTGTTGAAAATCAACCTACGTGAATAGTATTTTTGGTAGATCGAAAAATATAATCGATCTGCCGAAAACATTGTTCATGTACGGATCTAAAAATTCCAAATCCGCTTAAATTATTTCAAACATCAAAATAAACCTGAAAATGATGTTTTTGGCCTAAAATCCAAAATATGAATGACCAATAAGCCAAAACCTAACCCTCAAGCATCAAATACTCACTAAATCATGTAAAATCATAAATCATGCATATATAATCTAAACCTTAAAAAATCCAAATAGGCATAGAGTATGAAAACTACAGATATACATGAAAACCTAATCAATTTTAACATGAAATCTCACTATGATATCACTTATTGTAAATGAATATGAGATTACAAATATCAAACAAAAACTCTAAATTATTCATGCCAAATTGACGGGTTAAAGTTTGTTGAATATACCTGAATTCATGGCTAATCTGTAGAAGATTAGAGATAGAGAGACCAAAGACAAAAGAGGAAACAAGAAATGATATTTAGAGGGTTTTAATCTTTTGCAGTCTAATGTCACTCAGATGGAGTTCTCTGTAACTGATGGTGAGTTATAGAGAATTAAGTTTACGTGAAATTTAGCTGCAGAGACCATAACCCTAATAGGTTCTTTAAATAATCCATATTGGGTATCCACCAAGCCTAACTGGCTGACTAAAAAGGTATCCACATTGATATCCATTGTACAAAATTGCCAATTATCGCAATTAAATGATGTCAAATAAATAAATAAATTTGGTACTCTGACCATCTCCAACCTTTTTGATTTAATTCCATTTACCCATTTCAATTTTACCTGCAATTTCAGAGCATTATGCATCACATTCATAGTCCTTTCAAGAGAACTTACTCTACATTTTTTTTTTCTTTTTCAAACAGTTTGAGAGCTATAAGATTGACAATCACACAAAAATTTCAATCTTCAATCAAGTTGGAATCCAAAAACAACAAACACCGGCCTACATTATTTTGATAATCCAAAGTCTTTGGCTCATCATGATATCATATTGAACCTTACACAATCAACAGATCTTCCATACTCCATGCAATATGTATCAGCTAAATGCAGAAGTTGGTAGTAACCACAGTATGAAAAGGATTGCTGTATTCATGTCATAAGTCAAGGAAGCATATCCACGGTTCCCGCTTCTTATCTGGTTTGCTTTCTCCCTTTTATCGAGGAAGGCTTCTTGGTTTGCAGTTTCACTTCTGCCTCACGCCTTAATTGCTCGACTTTTGGATCTTCAGGTAGAGTAGACAGCAGGAATTTCTTGCTTGAACCAACTTGATTGCACCACAGCTTTAGCATTTTCCTTCCCCTCATCCATTTCAGCAGCAGTTTCATGTGTGTCTTGCTATTCAATCCGCTTACACCAGAATCCTGCAGTACTGAACAAATACAATCAGAAACATATATATTTCGTCTTCCTTATTTTTACTTGCTTTTTCTATCTTCATTTCGAGTGTCTAGAAGTGTTCAACTTTGACCTAAAATGATGAGTTCCACAAAAAACTTAACCATATTTCTGAAATTCCACCCATCTTCAGAAGTACACATTAAACACACATGGCTGTACAGAAATTCCAAGACTAGAAATGATCATGTTCCAAAAATGTGGATCTGTATACACTAAAGAGCACCACACACTTGGCATGGCGTGACACCCTTAATACTATACACCTAAACGAGTATGAGCGCCTTAGACCTGCATTGCCAGAGCATTATTATGTAGCGTTGTCAGACTTGTCGCATTGCATAAATCTTGGTTTTGTGCAAGAGAACAACATCACTTTATGTGACACAAATTGTATAAAGATGTTCAAACTCCATCAACGTTATATGGGCAGGTCATGATTTTTTATGTTTGGATAAAACTCCAGATGATGAAAAATTATTAAAAAGAGAAAGAATGAAGAATGAATAGACCTAGTCAAGGACTTGAGGGAGGACATAGAAGCAAAGCACCTATTCTGGAAATCTGTGTCTCCTACAGGCTAGGACACAACCAACAATTTATAAAGTTGAGTTAGAGCAGTTTGTTACCTGCAGCAGTGTAGAAGCATTAAGAAAGATAATAATACTGCTAATTGTAATATCCATCCAAGTAAGGATTTTAGGTTTATTAGAAAGGAAATAAATTTGCTGGTGGATAGTGTGTGTGTGTGTGTGTGTATGCATACACACATACATATATAAGTTCAATGGTAAAAGAGAGGGTGACTCTACCTACATATTGGATTGATTATATTCAAACATGGGCTGCACCCATTAGATAAAATATCCTGTTGAACCATACGAAACCCAAGCATGAAGGGTATTACTAATTGAGTCCTAGACCAGGTTTAAGTTGTCATCCATCAAGTCCCAAGTCCCAAGTCCCAAGTCCCAAGTCCCAAGTCCCAAGTACCAACCAAACCTAAGCAAGTGTGTTCACTTGGTGGTGTAGTAAGATGGAAAACGGTTTAATTTCTAGGTAGAAACTAGTGTTACATATAAAGAGAAAAGGTGTTGATACAATACAAGTGGAATGAATATTGATACCAATAAAGGTATAAGGAAGCCAATAAATTAATTATATAAATAAATAAAACATGTTTGAGGTTGAAGAAGCTTGAAAGGAAGACCAAGGAAAAGAAGAAGAATAAGAAGAAGAGGGAATGGACCTTAGCATGAAGCCAAGCATTGGAGACGGTGAGGGGACCATGTTGCTTGAGGACGTCGTAGAGATTGCGAGCAATGGAAGAAGCCTCTTGCGGACTCACCCTTGGATTGATTTTTCTTAGATTCTCAGCTCGTTTTCTAGAGAAGTATCTCACCAACGCAATTGCACCGCCACCATTGGCTCCTCCGGCTCCGGCTCCGGCTCCGGCTCCGGCTCCAATCCTCCTGCCCAACCACAACATCTCCAATTGAGGCTGAGTCCTGAGAAGTGAGGATCCTAATTCCTAAGATTAACCTCAACTCTCTCTAAACCGCTCTCTGCTAACTGCTATTGGACCTGCTAGACTATTAAAGCCCAAACCAAATAAAAGGCCTAGGCAACTGTGTCTAGCTTAGCCAGAGTCCAACACTATTAGGCCCACTACATTACATATATGCCAAGGCCTTTTCCTTTTTCTTTTGCTTATTTGTTTTTAGTTTCTCTAAAACTGTCAACCAGTCCTTCCTTCTTTTTTTTTTTTGGGGGAGTGAGGGGGGAGGGTTCAATGGTTTTAGCTTTTACTCAGTTACTGTACATCTTGAATTTGGAGGTTACAAGGTCAATCGTGGCTGCTGCCCCCCCATCATATAGCTTTTTGAATGCTTTCTATTTCTTTTCTTTTTTTTTTAATTAAAAAAAAAAACTACATTACAGTAAGTGTTTATTAATCAATCTATTTGTTTGTTGGTAAAGACGAATCTACTCTTTTTCTTTTTTTTTTTTTTTTTTTTGAATTTT